>SMLS01070861.1:0-50425 GCA_004785975.1 Popillia japonica | reverse complement strand
ATCAGTGGCAAAAATGATACCAACCCCCACTAGATCAGTGGCAAAAACGATACCAACCTTACCAGCTTAGGCTCCAAAATGATACCAACCACCACCAAACCAAATTGGAAAATGACACCAATTGGTGCTATATTTCTTTCAGTTAATGTACCAACCAGTTTAGGTTTAAAATTTTTGACGCAAATTTAGAAGGGGTTGGTACTTTTTCAAAATTCTAATCCATTTTTAGTCAAAATTCTGCCAACAGTCCTATGCCCAATTCAAAATCTACGGCTTGAAGTGGGCGTAACTTTCCAACTCTGTCTTCGGCGGATTGGATGAGTTTGTTTTTACTTCCTATGGAGGTCCCCACTTTTCGGTAAATTTATGCATGGCAAATTGAATTGCATAAATAGACTTTCATAATTCACTTTCATAATTCAATCTTGTATGACATCTTGTAAAACTATTTCAGACAAATCTAACATACCACCAATGGTAACTAGATTGGATCATTTTTGGGAATAATAATCCTCGTCAAAACTTTTCTCGAAACTTATGTGCCATACGTGAACGTAATAATTATAATCTGAATACATACTTAGAATCCTCAATTTCTAGTCATCGAAACGAAAACAATATAAATTTCTCCGAAAGTTGAAAGTGAAGCAAACATTCTCATTTCATATTTATACAATATTAGTATGACGTATGTATATATGCAGACGTTCGTTAACCTACTTTCTTGAAATACGCAATTATGTACAACCGAAGATGTGGAAGTAAGCAAATACGGTAACACGCAACAACGTTATAAGGTCGCAGACAACAGACGCTAACAAGTATGAAATAGGAAGTCGTTCGCCGGAAATAGGCCAATATCCTTGATTACGACTTTAATATTACATTAGAAAACTGTGCAAATTACCCGAGCGATGTAGACAGACATAATTGTTGTGAGCAGATTGCAGACGAGTCAGCAGACGAACGTATGTGTGTTGCTATTAAAATTCATTAGAACTGTTTAAACAATAGGAACAAATTTGCAACCTTGGACAATGAGACGATGTTTAATAATAGCGCAATTCACGTAATATTAGAATGTGTGTACAGTGTTAGACGTAATTAGTGTCGCAGTTTAATCCTCAATTTTCAAAACGTTGCAGCCACTAAAAATTAATCGCATGGTCGTATACTGATCAAATCAACAAGTCATTAAAGCAGTAAAAGCATGAATTGGACGTAACCCATTAGGAAATAAGAAGTTATGCGCCAGGAAATGAAAATATCGACTTAATCAAGTTAGGTATCATAAATCAGGATCTTAGACTAAGAGCACATAAAAGATATGAGGAATTTTCTTACTGATGATTTGAACAACAAAACAAAAATCAAAACAATTTCTCGCTTCATACGCGAATGGGCAACATCAACCAATTCTTTTCACGGACGAGAAGATCTTCACCATTGAAGAATCTTTTGTTAAACAAAATGATCATCCAAAGAAGCAAAACAGTTCATTTCAAGAGTACAAAGAGGTCATCATTCTTCATCCGTAATGGTTTAGTGAGAAGTGAGTTATGGAAAAGGAAAATGTTTTGGAATGCGTTGTAAAACCACTAAACCATACATTGCTTAACAGCGAACCATAGACATTACAGCAAGATTCGGTGCCAGCCCACAAAGCCAGCCACTCAACAGTGGCTGCAAAGCATTGTATCGAATTTAATTTCTCCGGATGATTGGTCTTCCCCTAGTCAGGACCTTAACCATTTAGATTATAACTTATGGTCAGATCTAGAGGATTGGTCGTTTCTGGAAAGGATGAAGGATGTTAATGATGCAATAGATAAATTATATTACAATCTTTGCGGCATTTTCGACGAATGCGTTTCGAAATTTTCTTCTACATCTGGAAAGACACATTACCCGCCATTACCGACGTTAATGATCTACTACAAGGAAGCTTTACTATCACAATGCATTTAAGAGACTGTGTTCACTTTGTAAAATACAGACTTCGGTGGATTACACCTCATATATGGAGTCCATTGAGACCGATATTACATGTAATCCTAGAAAGATATTTAATTACATCCATGATAGACAGGGCACAAGTAGGATTCCAGGTTCTTTGTCATTCAATGGTACTATGATAGATACACTTCAGGCAATTGTTGATACGTTTGCTACTAAATTTTGTTTTAACTATCTCTCTCAGTCATCTTTGACTAATATTGAGTCCTTGACCTATTGTATACCGTTTTCTTTGCCACTTACCATTGAAGATGGTGTAATTAAAATTATGGGTTCCTTTCCTGATGACGTTGTAGCTGGAGATGATTTGATACCGTCTTTTATTGTACGCAAACTTGGAACGGTTTTTGCCAAACGTTTAACTATGATAATTAATTTGTCGATAAAAACATCTTCCTTCCCTCTTTTATGGCAGCGAACCAGGATTTGTCCAGTTTTCAAGAAAGGTGCAAAATCTCAAATTAACAACTACAGACCTATATCCATTCTGTCCAATTTTGCTAAAGTATATGAGAATGTGATTTTTTTCTTATTTAAGTATATGAGAACACTAGGTCATTCATATCGCCTTATCAACATGGCTTCGTACGTGGACGTTCAACGGTCACCAACCTCGTAACCGTCTGCCAATACATTTGGTTGACGTTGTGTATACCGATTTTAGTAGTTTTTTAGGATTAATTGAGTCTTATTTAATCGGTAGATGTAATTATGTCCACTATAATGGCTATAAATCGTTCAGTTTTGTTCCATCTTCGGGCGTGCCGCAAGGTTCAAGCTTAGGCCCTCTACTCTTTGTTTTATATATAAACGACCTTTCAGAAAATGTATCCTGTCCTGTACTTGCGTATGCAGACGATCTTAAAGTGTATGAGTCTATGTACATATATCTAGTTGGGACGACGTTCTACACTTACAGGACAATATTCAATATATTATCGACTGGTGTACGAGATTTAGGCTGAAATTGAATATTGAAAAATGTTGTTTGGTGTCCTACACTCGCAAACGAAATCCAACTGCATCTGTTTATAGTGTAAATGGTCATTTGCTGAAGAAAGTTGACACCTTCAATGACATAGGGGTACTTTCCGATTCTACGATGAGTTTTTCTCCATATATTACAAAGCTTTCCTTGCATCCAGAACACTGGGCTTCGTTATACGCGCTTCGCAATTTTTTCAGAACAAGCTGCTAAAGATGTTATTTTTTACATTCGTTGTTACTAAGTTGGATTATTATTATTATTATTATTATTAGAGAACATGGTGTGCTCGCATAAACATCCTTATTTAGAATTTCTGAAACATTTGAAGTAACTGTATTTATGATAGTACCAAGCAGAACTGTATACATTGATTTCATCAAAAAAAAATTGTATATTAACCCACACCATCGCAGACAAATACTTGATCACCTGTATAATTCGACGCATTACCAATTATCGCCGACGTCGCAATTAGAATTCTGTACGCGCCTGTGGACCGTATAGAAATGGCTCTATGACCTAACGCTGCAATTGATCGCCTGACGCGAGACTGAACCTAATTGCTAATTAGAGCAACATGTGCGCTCTAGATGTTGCAATTACAGACACTACCGCCAGACTGTGTATAAAACCTTCCATCTAATCCGAACTGTTGTTGACGGGGACGTGTATTATTTTCCATTAGTTTGGCGCAGTCTACTAGTAATCAATTCCCGTAATTTCCGGTGGTGAAAAATTTTTGTTCCTCATTCCTTTCCGATTTCGACAAATCTGTCTATGCACATAGATAGCACAAACAGACTCTTCCCTATATGTACTGTAATGTCTAACTAGGTATGTATGTACATATTGCTGTGTATAGTAGGTCTAGTTAATGAATACAAGATTACCCAATGGATGAATTGTTCATGCATTGCATTGTCTGCAATTAACTGCACACAGCCGTATTAATACGTTTATTTATAACTAATCGATTTTGCAACTGTACACGTCAACGTCTACGATTTCAATTTCACAACGCAATTATGGCTTATAAACTAAAACTGTATCGCAATAAAATGGGGAAAAAATGACGGAATAAAAGTGCAATTAAATTTGCCACATACCGTTGGCTAGATTTCGTAACCGTGAGAACGCCGTAATATTGCACAAATTTGTGTTTATTCTATATAATTAGTTGCATTGTTGTGAACTTCCACGCCATGGCCGCTTGCAGTCCTGTGATATGTTAACAGCCTTATTAGGAATTCACGTGCAATAGATTTAAAAATAATAATTTTCTGGCTTTATTAAAATAAGTATCTTTGTACTATGGTTGTGAAAATGTGCATCGTTAGCCCAGTTATAATATGTGGCATTTAAATTTGGCTGAGGTAGTATTAGGGAGATAATATTCATCGAAAACCGATTGTATGTATTTTCCCTATGTTCCCTTGGCCGTGGAAACCCTGTATATATCCAATGTCACAATCATAATGTCAATGCTTGTCTATTAGGTGTCATTGTTTGTCATACGGAGTATGTTTCCTGTACCTAATGACTCACTGTCGCAATGGAACCTTACAAGAGGATGGATTTTTTTATTGCAATTATCGATTAGATTATAACTTAACTAAACTTATATCATATACTTATGTATGTAGACTGCGTCGATGACATGCTATTTAATTATACCTTAACTACTGACGCAGCCACGAGTAATTCCACGAGTACTATCTCACAAAATGTACATACATATGTATGTAGTTATCTCATACAAATTTATGGTGGGATATTACGAGATGTGGTTTTAGACGAAAAAATTCCAGTTCGAAATCTGACTCATTTATACTAATTTGTGTAAACAATCCTACTTAATTACGGAATGGCTGTCTGGCTTGTTTTTTTTATTTACATGAATTATTTATCTACGTCTGAGTGATAACGCGCGTGAGCTACCCTCAATTCTATGTATGTATACATACATACATATGTAGTATTTGTTATAGTAGAAAACGCTCAAATATTTGCAGTACGTCTGATGTTTATACGAGCAATTATCTATTACATGTAAACTTGGGTAAAAACCAATTCATTTCATTGCGTCTAGTATGTACTATCATAAATATTGTTACTTCAATTTTTAGATGGAAATCAGAAATCAGCAACAATTTTTATAGCGTTTGCTCACCTATAAATAAGTAATAAATATACAGGGTGTATTTGAAGATATTACAAAGATATTTATAAAAAATTCGTTGTGCCACTGCGTTTTAGATATAGCCTATCGCTACACCTGCTCTGCGCTAGATGTATTTGTTAACATGTGCGGAACGCACAATCAGAGTCAGTCTGTTTCGAATGTTGGATGTATGTAGATGTCGCAGACATGGAACCAACAATTCTTTGATAGAAAGGAAAATACGACTACGATTACAAGAAACTATCTTTATTTCACAACAATAACTTTTACTACAGTTAAATGATTTTCAATTGTTGTTTAAAGTAATTCCATAGATTGGATACATTTAAAATAAAAGTTCCTTTATTAATTACTCTCCCAGTATTTCCATACATAATCACATTGAAACTATTCAACTTTTCATTCAAAGCTACTTAAAAAACTGACACATCAGCGTTATTTCGTAGTTTTATAAGATCGACAGCTGTTTTTGCGATATCTTGCGTTACTTTGATCGAGGTAAACATATTCTCGATTCATAGGCGGCGCTTATTACAATTATAAGGGAGATTTTAATTTTGATATTCGCGTCGTAATTGAACAAACATTTTTTGGATTTATATTCTACATACAGTAGATGCGCGATAGTAACATTCATTTTTCGGACACATAACTGCGTTTATTGCATACACAGTAGAGTTGTTATCCGACGGTACCAGTAAGAGTTTGAAGTCGAATTGAATTTCATGATGTCACCGAAAAAAACAAAGTGTTTGACTCTCCATCAAAAGACTGTTATAATTCAAAAGTTAAAAAAGGTGTAACTGTGACAAATTTATCTAAAAAATGTAATGTAGCGAAATGCACGGTATGTAAGATAAAAAATAAAGTAGAAGCAATTTTACGTGCAGTGACCGATACGTATGCAAGACCAGGTAAAGGAAGAACTTTAAAGGAATCTAAACTTCCAGAAATGGAGAAACAGTTATACAAATGGTTTTGAATAAACGAAAAAAAAATGTTATGGTTAGTGGGGATATGATAAAGGAAAAAGCGTTACATTTTGAAATCAATGAGAATTTAAAGGAAGAATTTAGTGCCAGTGATGGCGGGCTACGATGGTTTAAGAAAAGGTTTGGAATTCGATATTTAAAAATTACGGGAGAGAAACTTTCATCCCAACCAGATCTAGTAAAGCCGTTTAAAATGCAGTTAAAAGATGTATGATGATGGCGTACCGTTTAGTTCTTTGGTTTTGTACTATTACCTTTATTTGTATGTATGTATATTGCGAACTAATAAAACACTATTATTATTATTATTATTATTATTATTATTATTATTAAAAAATTCAACAACTGGGAATTACACTGGATCAGCTGTATAATGCTGATGAAACAGCATTGTACTGGAAGCTTCTACCAGAGAAGACGTTTGTTTCATTTCAAGAAAAGACAGCTTATGGCAGGAAACTAGAAAAGGAGTGATTAACATTTCTGACTAATGGAAATTATAAAATCAAGCCTTTAGTAATTGGCAAAGCCAAAAATCCGAGAGCATTTAGAAATTTTTCGCTTCCTGTAGACTACAACAATTCTAAATCGGCTTGGATGATAGAATCAAGATTTAAGGCTTGGTTCCACCATTCTTTTGTTCCTCAGGTAAGTTCCGCATGTAAACCTAATTTATTAAAAAATGAGTTCTACTGGTAGGTTAGACGTTTTCTAAAGTCAAAAAGTCTTCCAATAAAAGCATTACTTCTCTTGGATAATGCTCCGTTGCATACCCCAGAGGATGAATTGCAGAGCGAAGATGGGGAAATCATAACAATGTACCTTCCGCCAAATGTAACAGCCCTTATTCAACTAATGGATCAGAACGTGATCAGGCTCACCAAATTATACTATAGCCTTCTTCAAAACATTATTGGAAATGGTTCTGATATAGGGACATTAAAGGACCTCACACTAAAAGATGCGGTTACTAATTTAATGTTTGCATGGAAACGTTTAGATCCGCAATAATTGCGAAATGTTGGATCAAACTTTTAGATTTCCAGTGATCAAGACGAAGAGGATGATTTGCCACTTGCCGAATTACTGCGAAAATGGAGAGAAAGAAGTGTTAATATATTGAATAAATGGTCATTACTTATAATAAACAAGTATTTATATATGTAACATATTATTTGTACAGGCTCATCACATCTTTTAAGCATCAAATTACCCTCTAGTTAAAGTGAACCATTCGTTCGGGTGAACACTGTGTGATTACGGTACCGAGCGTCTACTGTAATTGTGTTTTACCATTATTAATATTTTTTATTTTTATTTCAAAAACACCCTGTATATCTACAATTTATTATAGTGTGAACGTCCTCCATTGGAAAATTTGCAACCGCTTGCCTTAAAGATTGTATCAGAGATTCTAAATTAGGACGTCTTTTGGACCACACTATGTTCTGGAGATCTGACCATAAGTTGTAATCTCAAGGGTTAAGGTCCAGACTAGAGGAAGGACTAGGGAAATTCGATACATTGTTCTGCAGCCACTGTTGATTGGTTCTGGCTTTGTGGGTTGGCGCCGCATCTTGCTGGAATGTGCCATGGTTCATTGTTAAATAATGTATGGTTTAATGATTTTTAAACGCATTCCAAAAGATCTTCGCGATATACTTACGGCTACTGAGGTTTTAACCCTTTTTTCACAAAAATAAATGTTTGTCACTACCCACCAAACCATTACGGATGAAAGATGATGATCTCTTCGTACCTTTGGAACGAACTAAAAGATTTTTCAACGGTGAAGATCTTCTTATCGGTGATTTATGCATAAAGTATTTATGCATAAAGTTATGTAATAGTATTGTACCCCCTTCCACTTTGATCTCGTTCCTATGACAAGACCTTCAACCAAAAAAAGAAACAACACAGACGCAATTCAACGAAAGGGGGAAAAAACGAACACGAAAACTAAATTTCCCGTATCACATCGAAACGTCTTCTTGTTTATTTAACCTTAAAAGCTTAAACTGTAACTGTGTTTCAAGAGCGCGCATACAACCAGCGCTATTTAAAGGCTTAAAGGCCGAAGCGCACCACTTCAACGTTCACATCGGTAGATAGCATATGCGTTCGGTATTACACTTGAAACGCTTTTAACTGGCTTTTCTCCCCAGCTATTCCTTTGCACATTCCCGTAGCGATAATAGTACACACAAGGCGCTATCTATATAGAGTATGTGGACTTGAGTAACTACTACAGGCTATGGAGGAACGATCGATATCAGATCAAATTGGATCTCGGAATAGCTTTAATAGTACCTAGAGTACTACTACGGCATGCGATCCGAGAAGTTATTCGATTTTCACATGGTATGTGTACAATGTGAGAAGGGTTGTAATAGTATGTAGTAAATGGTACTTACGGGTGCAGTAGTCGGTGCTTGCGCGGCGTCGTGCGAGTTTGCAGCCGTACCCCCTCGGTAATGGCTCAGAACGCACGTGACCAGCCCCAGTGTTACCGTCAGCACTACGACAGACACCACTAGCACTAGAACGCTGGAATCGCTCACTGAAACAAGAGGAGAAGGCGGATATTTAATTTAAGGCTGGTATTAAAGGTTGTTTCGCGAATTTATCGTCTAGAAACGTAATGCGTTCACGATCATAAACTTTATCAAACGTTGCATCAATATTATCGTCGGTGTTCGCCTGCTGGGTAGCAGGAATTGGTTTCATTCGGTAGCCTATTATGCAGCTAGAAGATGGGGTAGTAAGTATATAAGCGCTTCATATATCAAAATGGATAAAAATACTTTTTAATTTGTTGTGCAACTACAGTTGCTTCCAATGCTGTGTAGCTCGTCGGACTACCACTGCAGTTACCAATGTTAGCATTGGGAAAGGAGGACTTTAAATCGTCATTTTCAACGTAGAGTAGACTTACGGAAGTGACGTGGATATTTGTGTGTTCAGAATGAACCAATGCACAGTGGGCCAGGAAGCTAGATTAGAGCGACAAAACTATTAGGTAAAGCTAATCGCTTTAATTTTTTTTAATATCTATTATAAATAACTAACGTTGTTGTTTTTGAAAAGTCACATTTCAAACTATAAAAATGCAAGTTTTACAGAAATACTCAATTTATATTTATTTACGCCTACAGACCTATGTTACATGTATATATTTATTTTCAATAGTCGCTATCGGAAGAACTTGTGTTGTGAAGAACTGTCCTTGTCACTATTGTCACCAGTTTCCCTCTCTAAGTGTGTATTAGATGATATTGAAATATCTGGCGTTTTTAATAAAGATAGTACTTTCAAACCTAATTTACTCTGACTTTTAACAGGCAATTTTCGTAATCCTGTTATATGTGGATCAGAAGATACCAGTAATATATGTATTTATTAGATCTTTGTTGGTTTCTACACGCGTAATTTTTCTTGTTAATTGTCTAAAGTTTTTGAAATCTTTAAACCTGGATTCCTGTGCCTCTTCTGATGATTTACCGATTGAAATCATTAGAGAGTTTATTATTTCACTTCCATGAATTAGCAACTCAACATCGCTTTTCTCAATACATTATACTGGAATTTTGTGTACTTAGCTTCGACAAATAATGAAAGTGCCTCATCTTCAGTAAATTTGAAACCTTTCACAGAAGAACTGCGATATTTATCCCAAATCTTTTTTCCTCTGGTCGGTGTTGTTTGAGTAGCCTCTATTAAAAGTTTTGTCGTTGTTCTTTTTCCACGGGTTCCGATAGAACTACTAGCAGCAAACGACAATTCTTCAAGCAAAAAACTTCTCCGCAATGATTCTGTTCTCCTCTCTTTAGTGCGAAGAGAAATATCATCAAACCCCGATTTTTGCGGCCGTCCTGGTCTCCGTTTTCTTTTTGCTTTTAATGAAGATGGCATCTCAAAATCTTGCTTTATCCATTTTCCGTACTTATCCATAAACACCTTGCGATTTGGTGAACATCTTTCCCATCTTGTTTTGTAATTAACGTAAAACGAGTCTAATTTTCTTTTAAGATTTTTTTATTGTAGCTCACTTAAATTTTTTAATTTTAATTTCACATACTCTATAAGCTTCTGAACAACTAAAGGCTGGTTTTTCTTGCCAGTTGTAGGAATAGCATCATAAGATTTTCCAAAATCATGCCTTAATAAATTTTAAACGATTACTTATTTCTTTTCATGTCACTCGTTACCTAATAATTTTTTTTGGCGCTAAATTCGCAAATTCTCGCAAACTTTCTCGTTTGCGTTGTAAAATAAAATGGTACAGAAGTACTTATAATACAGTCTGAAAGCTTAGAAATCTTTAGATCACGTTTAGAATCGATGTCCAACTTCAAAATTTAAAATATCTGTATACATTTTATAAAAACCTTATTTTCATTCAAAAAACAATATGACTTAATCAAGAGCTACACATTTGTAATATACATACCTGAATCTTCTTCATTCATGTTGAACTTAGCAAAAACAATACAATAAATACGGAAATTTACTTCTCGAAATCAGTACAGTTGAAAGTTACAACTCGGAGAGTTCAAAACGTACTGCTTCAACAGTCTGTATTTCAGTAAAGAAGCTGACTTAGCGATTATAATATAAACTATCTGACATAATGGTTATATGGCAGACATGAAAACAACTAATCGTATTTCTAGATAATATTTGAAATATAGATTTATGTCGCCCTAATCTGATTATCTGGCCCACTGTGCAATGGTGTGTAAAAATGGATGTAGATTGGCAAGGTAAGTATTCATATCTTGCGTCACATCATTGGCAACAGTGAACAGCAGATTTCTGGTGTAACTAGAAATTTCTTTTCGCAATATCTGAAAATCAAGTACTGTTGTCGATATAATGCAGTATCCTGCTGAGAGGTGGGGTTGATCCTGACTAGACACAAATTTCAATTGATAATAGTGATATCTCTAACTCACCAATTATACCTCAATACTTTGGGACTAATACTTCGCAAACGATACCTTTCCAATGATATCTTGCATCATATCATTACCAACAGGTTCTCACTATTACTACAAGCTGCTAAATGCTAGGTTATGTTAGTCTCTAGCAAAAGTATAGCCATGTCCACAATTTTCATACATTGTACAGTGCTTTCATTTAATACCAAAACCGATTGACCTCTCTTAGATATGCAACCCATTTAACAGTATCGTAATACATATTTTTAAAAATAAAATTCCTCTAGAAATTTTTATTGACAATTAAAATTTTACAGATTAGGTCTATATTGTTATTGCTTTCATTGCCATTACAATGAATGTGCTACAATCTTACCAAGCACACACGGTATTATTTCCTGGTAGTTAAAAAAAATTTTTTTATGACAACTAACGAGTACTGTGCAAGGATAAAATAAAGATGAAAACAACGAGGCAAACAGAGGCGTATAAAATCTGTTTTTGTAACTTTTAGGTTAGACCGCTTATCGGTTAGACAGCTTAGGGATATTATTTACGTCAAAGAACAAGTGGGTTTTGATTTTAATTGAAAGCTCTGCCTATCTTTCAATGGAAATGAAACAGAGTGTGAGGTTCATCCACATTTTTTATTCGTTTGGAAGGCCAATCGATGCCATTATGTATAGAATGTAATATCAGGATGTCCAATTTTCCATGATTCTGGCGCAGAAATTGGCCTGAATTTTACTGATGGCTTGGATAGCCGCTGTGGTTTGCGGATTATTCCCATAGATCTGCGACTTAGAATGTCCAATGTGGCATGAGATTTGTGACACCTAGCGCCGTCCTGATGAACCCACATGTCATTGACGTTCATATCATCTAACTCAGGCAAAAAGAAGTTGGTGATCATCGCCCTATAGCGCTCCCAGTTGGCGGTGATGGTCTGACCAACATCGCTCTGAAGAAAATATGAACCGATGACGCAACCAGCCCAAAATCCATAGCAAACAGTGACTTTTATAGAATGAATTGGACGCTTTTGGATCTCATGCGGATAGGTACCGTTCCAAATTCGACAATTTTGTTTGTTGATGTACCTATTCCTCCAGTAATGGGCCTCCTCGCTGAAGATGATTTTTTGATAGAAATTAAGATTAGTTCTCAACTGTTCCAGGATCCAATTCAGCTCCCAAATCACGACGCAAAATTCGCCAAGTTGTAGCCAAATTCTTCTGAGCCACTCGGATTTTCCTGCACACTTGATAATCTTCCGTTTCGTCGTCGTACGGGTGTTGCTTTCTTGTTTCTTGAACCAGTAGCCTAAAACTTATCCACCCCACTGTGAGTAGTGCTCTCGGCAGGATGATGGTTCGTGGTGATTTGGCGAAACAAACTGCATAAATTACAGTTAATCTGAGAGATGTAATAGGGCCGTTACCAACTGTCAAAGTTTGGAAGTCTTTATTGGAAGACCCTTTATATAATGTATTCGCTGGTACAAATACTGTAGACGATACGATCATTTGGCATTGGTACATTAGTATCGCTTCTTCAGTATCGACAGCTAGATATCGATTCATGAGTAACAATAAGTAGGTGTTGGAGAATCGATTCATCAACAGAACAATCCATTTGTTAATTTTTTTATGCCAAACGTTCATAAAACTAGATGTTCGGTTTGCGAATTTCTTCGAAAATCTTTTTGATGCATACTAATTGGACACTGAAGGCTAAATCATAAAAAAATCTAAACTTATTCTTAAACTAATGCAATTTGGCCATCATTATCAGCGATTTATGTTGCAGTGGGCCGTCCTTATAATAGAAAAGCTCCTCTGTTTTCCTTAACGAACCATTTTTTGCAATTTTTGCGTTCTAATATGGAGGCAATAACTTTCCCAAAAAGTGTAAAGTTTTTTGGTGTACTAAACCCATTTTAATAGAAGCTTTTGCCAAAGCATACCCCAGATAATAGCTTACAAGCCATCGTCAAGTTTGAACGGAATTTTTTCTCTATTTTATGAAGACCTCAAATTGATATAGAATTAAGACACGCAACTTCAAAAAATTGGTACTATCTCAAAATGAAATGGACTTGATTCCCCAGAATTATTGGTGGGTAGTCTAACTACTTGATTAAGTTTCTTTTTTGTGGTGATGCTAGTTGCAAAAGCTTCTTCCGTTGTAGGTACTATCTGTTTGATTTTGACTGCAGCTTTTGGAAAGGTGTTAAAATGGTTTTTTTGTAGCCCAAAATCATCTTATTCAAAACAACTTCCAAATTTTTGTCTTTAAAAGCTGCTCTTCTCGATTTTCGCATTAATTTAGGATTCACTACTTTCACGTGGAATCAATGTTGAGAGACACCTTCATGAGAGACGCTTCGTCATTGTCAATTGTCATGCCAATTTTGCGACGTGATTCTTTCAGCTCTCAGAGGAGGTTTTCATCAAGAATCATAATCATTATCCTCAATCCTGTAAAGCAATTATACATAAAAAGGACCAAACAGATCTAAACAAAAAATGTTACAAGGGCAATGACTACGTTGAACAATTTATTTAAGATGTTAGACTAGATTAGATCGGACGTATTTCATTATCGATGTGCATATGTTCTATCCTAGATGCTAACTTCAACAAACTAAGTATGATATTTTCGATACGACAGCATTTTACGATCTATTTTCGGTACATTCTCCGCTAACTGCTGAATAAACGTTTACATTCAAATACCACACGCTAACACACAGATTATTATTACAGACTACATTGTTTAAATATGTTTTTAACGTATTATTTAAACTGCATTGCACACATACATTTCGCATTACCTTTTCAGGAGGCAACAAAAGGTGTAGAATTGAAATAAAAGCGTTGTTATGCAAGACGCACACATATACTCCAGGTATTACACGGGAGAAACATAATTCAGTGTCACTAAGCTCTAGCTCATTATTTTCGGATGATGTAATCATTAGCATCTCGCGTCCGTGTAACAACCAGACGGTTACACATGCAAGTCCGCGAGACGTTCGACATTACGTAGTGCAATCACATAAAAATTACGAAACGCTAAATATGCAAATTATATTAGAATCTCATCTTGAATAGCGCATGCATTGCGAAAAAGAATCTCGTTCGGTAGTCGGTTTACGTAATTTCACGTAATAGTGCATTAAGGTTGTCTCTCGCGGACTCCATTAAAAATGAGCTGCAACACCTGGCCGTTAGATCGTATACGGTGTGAAGTACGTATGAGTTAGGAAGAATATTTTTGTTACTTTTAAAAGTCTGCGCACATAACTTTTTTCATTGCTCGTTGTTTTTCCACCATCATAGGGGTTTGCTCATCTTCGCGGATTCAGACTCAGCATTCTTGGCGAGTGGGAACATGAAAAAACGGTATCTACGTTTCATTCTAGTTTCAATTTTAGAAATAAGTTGGTGACCTCCAGCATTCAACATAGATCAAGATTGTTGCCAAGTTCTGACACGTTCTGGTTTTTGTAAATCTGTCAGATGATGGGGTACAAATCCAGTTACAACATCTTTCAAAGTAGATATGTTTTTCGGGTCTTGTCGCGTAACTATTCTTTATCTTGACGTTTCGCTGATTGTGCTATCAGCTTCTTCAGAAGTTTTCCAAAGACTGGCATTGCAAAATTGCCAGAACGTGACACCAACTTTCGTTAGAATTCAACACCACATTAGCAGTACCACGGCTAGAAAAATAATTTGACGTACCGAGAACGCACTGACCAAAGAGAGAGTACGTTACACATACCATCAATTGAATCAGATTTCTGCCGAACTCTACAAACTACACCCGAAACTTAGCAAGATACTGGATGAAGATTTATGGAAGACTGTTGACAAGATCAGCTACGAACATTCAGAACAACACTTCAACACTGTGACAAGAAATTCGACAAACTAAAACCAACGAAGATCAACCGGAACTCGACATCTGCAAAACCGTCATCAATCTAGCAACGTTACAACTAACACAAGAACCAACTGCATTACTAGACAAAGGAATGAACTTTGCAATCGCACCGACAAAAATACCGAAAGAAGAGATCATCACCCAAGTGAAAAGTGTTAATCGAAGGTTGCCAGCCGAAGAAGCGGAGGAGATACGACATGAAACCTGTCGCATTTTACAGAAAGCGAAACCGCCATAAAAGAACATCACTCGAACGAGAAGAAAGCACTTAAGGATATACATACGTCAGAACAAGGACCTGATCATAGTGCGAGCTGATAAAGGCAATGCAACGGTGGTCATGCATCGTGAAGACTACAACGCGAAGATCCAGACACTACTGGACCCGGTCCACTAGAAGAAACTAAATAAAGACCCAACTACGAAGGTAGAAAAGCAAACGAGGGACGGTATTAAAAAATCATCAATCCCGAAAGAAGACTGTTACCATATGAAAGTCAACCACCAAGACTGTACGGACTACCGAAGATACATAAATCTGGAAATCCTCTTAGACCAATCGTTAGCACACGTGGCTCACCTACCTACGAATTAGCCAAATATCTCGCAAAACAGCTTTTGCAATATACCGGGAACACCGAAAGCTTCGTGAAGAACTCTGAACATTTTATCGAGGTACTACAACAACACGAACGGTCGTGAAAGCCTACACTCAACCTCTTTCAAATTTACATAAATAATCGTGCAATATCTGACTTGCGAGGATCCAATCTTCAAATTGGACTCTATTATTGCATTGGTAATGCGGTTGTCCTTTGCCACCATTTTCTTCACCGCAGCAATATTTTCAGGGTTAACAGCAGTTAAAGGAGGGCCAGCTCCTTTTCTGTTTACCGCCGACTTGCAACCACGTTTAAATTATTTATACCATCTATAAACGGTAGCCAATGCTGATGCGAGATCTCCAAATACTGATTTTAAACTTTCCTCGCACTAATTTGCGCTCAAGCCTTTCTTGAAATCATAGTAAATCATTATCAGAAGTTTTCTCGCTATAATTCCATTTTTTCGATAGCAGTAGCTTAGTCTATGCACTATTTCTCAGACGCTATTCGACCGAATTGCACAAACTAAACTGCAATTGACAGATTGACGATAAACAACAATTTGTTTTGCACGGGTAACTAGATTTTTCAATTCTCAATAATTGTAACTTAGCTCTCGTATCTATTTTTTGATAGAAAGCGTGGGCCCATTGCTGTAGCACATCTTCATTGTGAAACCTGGAACAATGCTTGCAGATTTTTTTGTTTAAACTTTTATGATGTAAGGACCATAGAGGAGGACCGTTTAGAGCACTGATACTTATGTGGAAAAAACTACCTGATTTCATAAATTTTGCTTGAGAAATGTACTTACTAAAAAAATGCAAAAAGAACAAAAAAATTGTGAAGTAAAGAAGGCCATTAGAATGTTAGAATGTTGAATTATGACCTAAATAGCAGACTGGTTCAAGGCCAATCAGCAATAATTTGCTAAATTGGATAAGCTTTAAATTAATTCAAACATCTAGAGCAAAATAATAGATTTTTCAAGTATCTACCGCTAAAATTCACGCACATTCGCCAACCTATAAATACTTTTATTTTCACATCTTTGAAAACGATTTGAAGCGAAACTATAACAACTTGAAAACTTTCCATCCACTGCATGCTATCAACGATTGAATTGTTTCTTAAAGTAATGATACTCAATATTGGGAAGAATATAGCAGCACTATTCAGGCGTGTCAGTGTGGGCTCCCTAAATTAAAACATCGTTTTGATTAAAAAATAATCTTTACCTTTCTGGAGCTCAACCTTTTGATGCTTATGGGGAATTGAAACGATGACAGTGAAAACTAAGTACGTAGCATCTCTAAATGAAAAACGAAAGGTTTCTGATTTACCTATTAAGTAGGTAACAAGAAAGAAGCAGACGCAGAAAAAGACTACATATTATGTATGTACATACATACAGTTGTTTCTGTTAAAGAAGAAGGCTTACAGAATTTCATAATTGGCTTTGCAAAAACAAAGCTTGCAAAAAGTAAAAAAATAACATAAGGAAAAATAAAAGAAGACACATTCTAGACAGTATAGAGGCGTGCAGTTTTAGAATTGCATTACTCATTTCTCTTTAATTATACATTTAAATTGCCATCATGCGCTTTTTAAAAATACCTACCTCGCTTTACGTGCAAGCAAACGCGTCATGCGAACATTACACACATTTCTCCTGTATACCTACACCAGATACATATTTTCATGCGCAAAACACATAACTGATGTCCATACAGTGAGTCACGCTGGGATTCGCACGTGTAGACTAAACGGTGCGTCTGCCAACCATCCACCGTTTCCGAGAATAAAAGATCTCAGTTCTCGTTACAAGTCGGAGGAATTTACTGCAACGTTTATCTAATTTAATAATAGTTCAGGTGAGAGAAAATTACAACTTTTCGTGGACACTGTATATACATAGGCTGCTTCGCCGTATTATGTGCCGGTTTTCCAGTCAATAGTCCTTTGAAACTGGGGACCCGGGTCTAAACACCGGGATCAATACGCACTCCTATCATTGGTATGGCAGTGCTGTGCGTGCGCTTGTCATGTATACCCTCGAATTCATTCATGAAATCCGCCGCAGAGATTACGCAGGGGTATAAATGAAAACGGGCAGGGAAGCTTGTTCGACTAATCATTAGGAACAATCGAACCGAGTACGCACTGTACTGTTTTTCTTTGAATATTGCGTACGCAGTAATTGGACTACGTTCGCGAATATTCTATATACGCCAACTCCACGCCACAATATGATTCTCCGAAACGAACAATAGAGTATTGTAGCTTGGTGGAGGCTACGCTAATAAACCAAATATAATTTAACACCATTAATTTTTGACCGATTTCTTGTATGTATGTATATACTGAATGCCTGGTCTACGTATAGTCCTGCCTGCTGCGGTTTGTTCTCCCACATCTCGCTCCTAGAATCTACCGTAGTATTGACCGGGTTTGACCGGTAAGGTCGAGAATGGCGGACACCCAGGATGTTGAGAGAGTTTCGCGTTCTCCCAGGAGCTCCCGGATAATAAAATCTAACGTCGAAAACCGTACGAACCAAACGAGATTACACGCTATAAAAGTACGGATTACTATCCAGTTTCCCTTTGCGGAATGATCGCCGGCCACGGCATTCTAGTTGGCAGTGAAAAGCGACTGGCAACGTTTTCGAATATAGAGGAAATAAGTTTATTTGATTTATATAATCCGCTAGCCTACGGAAATTTTGAATTTGTAATGTTGGTTCAGATTATTCTAGATCAGTTCCGCATCGTTAGAATTTTTTTTTTATTTTTCTAAAATTTTTTCAGAATTTTCTTCAAAATTCTATCATTCTTACGTCATGAAAAAAGTTAATTTTCGACAGCCTCCTCTTGAGTCTTGAAAATCATAATTTTCTGTAGAAGTTGAGGGCATGATCAGCGAAACCTCACGCCAAAAAGCAGTTACGTGACACATTTTGCTAACCCCCTCTGTATTGAAATTTGTTCTAAATTTATTCTATATTGTTCCAAAGTTTCGCCTCTCTAATATTTCTTCTTAACTAAATTAACTTAAAATTCATATTGTTATGTCAGATTGTTCTGGATTTATTCTAAAAAGTGTCCATAATGAAAAAAAAAACTAGTTTTGACAGCTCCCTCCTTTTTTGAAAATCATTATTTCATTTTAAATATTTTTGTTGTTGTTTCAGGTGGCTCTAAATTTGTTCTGAACTATAACCCTGTCCAGTAATATTAAAAACTTGTCGCAAAAAACGGAAAAATGTTTTTCCGATCGGCCCCCTTCCGTATTTCCAAAATTCGAATTTTTTCAATTGTTTTCAAATTGTTCTGAACAAATTTTTAGATTTCTATTCCCATCTTTGGTTCAAGAATTGAATTGAAGAAAAAACAATTTTTTCGAACATCATAATTTTGTTAATTTTTCTTCTCGTTGTTCTCAACCTCATTCCAAAAATTTTAGCTTATGTGCAGCTCAGAAAATAATTGAGAAAAATGAAGTTTTGCTAACCGCTTCTGTTTTGAATTGCCAAATTTCTCAAATTCAAGATTTATTCTACACTTTTTTCACCTCTCTAGTATTTCCTCGAAATTTAAAATTTTTATTGTTTATTTAGGTTGCTCTAGGTTTGTTTTACGCTATTCTAGAGTTCTGTCAAATAATACTGAAAAGTTGCCGCAAAAAAACGGAAAAATGTTTCTTTTTCGGTCAACCCACTTTATCCATTTTCAAAATTCGAAATTTTTAGATTTTTCTATTCTAGTCTTTGATTTATGAGATAATTGAAGCAAAAATGAATTTTCAATAGTTTTTAAAATTTTTATTCTCGTTGTTCTTAACTATTATATGTATTTTTATGACCTTTATTTACTTATCTTATTTCCCTGATATTTTTTCCACTTTTATATGTCAATTACAACACTCCAATTCGAATAAAGATCAGTGGAATAAATTTGATCTTTATTCGAATAGGAGTGTTGTAATTGACCTATAAAACTGGAAAAAATATCGATCAGAAACGCCTAATCTCCGAAAATCTGGAAATTAGGCTAGATTTTTGGTACCAATTTGAAGGTAATTTCACAAGAAAATTGCTGGTAATATCGAAAAATATAGTTTCCATTTAAAAAAATCGAAAAAAAGGCTTGAAGTTCGGAGAATGTGTCGCGACATATTCAACACCCTGTATAATTTTTACGTTACACCACTTTGAAACAGTACAAAGTGTTAGTCCCCAAATTGATAACAAACGAATAGCGCTCGACAATACATCCGCTTACAAAATAAACATTTTAAATCTCAAAAGCGGCAAATGTAAAAATTTTGACAAAATTCACAATATTGCCAAAACTAATGGGCGAAAGTGTACATAACCATATATCGTTGCAAAGGTATTTTAGGTGGCTATCAAAATAATTACTAAAAGATATAGTAAACTATTTAATAAGAAAAAGGAGAAGATGGCTGCGCAAAGTTGTAACACCCTATATATTTGTAAATAATTTAAAAAGATGCGTAGTGTGGAACTATATACGTACAGGAAATATCACATTCCTATCCCTAGTAGTTTTCATGCTAAATTCCGCCGACACACTAATGGCGCACCCGGTATACAAATCCTTATGGTACGAAAGGACTTTGCAAAATAAAAAGCTCCTGCTTTTTATTATGATGAAAGCGTAGCGTGAAAACTATCTGTCAGCTGGAGGAACGATCGAAATGAACACAAATATATTCACATCAGTAAGTTAAACTTTCTCCTGATACCGTAGATTAAATTAATATACAGTAGTACCTCGTTATCCGCTGACTTTGTATCCGCGGTTTCAGTCATCCGCGATTTACCTATGAATAGCAGAAAACGCGTTATATCAATAAATACAGAAACAAATCGACATTCGAGTCTTATTAAAAGTTATAGGAGCATTTGTCGATATATCATCGTATATATGAGTAATCCCCGAGCTAGTTTTTCTAGTGCACCCAAACTGCAAAAGTTGCAACCACAATACGTAATGTACTGTTACTTAAGGTAGAAAATGCCTGAAATTTATGGGCGGAAGATATGACAAGAAAACATATTCCTATCCATGGCAACGTGCTACAACAAAAGGCGTTGGTTTTATATGAAGATATGCCGACCCAAGATTATACTGAAGAAGAAGGAAACTCATTCACACCAAGTAGGGGGTGGCTGCATAGATTTAAAGCTCGGTTTAATCTCAAAAATATAAAAATGACAGGGGAATCTGCGTCGGCTTATCATGTAACTGCTGCCTCGTTTCCAGAAAAATTTCAGCAAATTATTGCAGAAAAGAATTATCATGCTAAGCAAGTTGTTAACTGCGATGAGACTGGTCTTATGTGGAAAAAAAAATACCTGAAAAATACGTGGACTTTTTTACCGATCACAGAATTCACGTGCTCTTAAATACAAAGATAAAGCTTACCTGCCTGTGTTTTGGCAATCAAATCGAAAGGTGTGGGTTACAGCTGTGCTACTTACACAATGATTTCATCAATGCTTTGCTAACTTTGCTTCATATTTCATACTGTACTCGAAAATCAAGCGTTCGCTACTATCCGCGGTTTTCAGTATCCGCGGAAGACCACAGAACCAAACCCCCGCGGATATGGGGGTACTACTGTATTATGTTTCAGGTTATACATAAAGCATTTTCATTCTATACCATCTTGAGAAACGTTATTAATAAGTAATTAAAAATTAAATCTCTGTTCGGAAGGAATTATATAATTTTTTGCAAAATTAAATTTTGAATTTATTCCACTTAACATATTCGTATATTTTTCTCTACGAATCGCTTTAAATACATCCGTGAAGCATAGGCAAATTTATTAAGTTCGTAACTATATAAATAAACCGCTAAACTCATACACCACTGTATATATACTTATATATATCACCCTGTATACAGCCGCGAGTATGCACCACCCTGTATACAACCCTGTTAATATACCACACGCGTATATGTATGTACAACAACCTAATTATACCACCTTGTATACTAGATAATGTACCGCCCTGTATATGCACTTCATGTTTACACAGTCCTTTTTATTATTTGTTTAATAACAATATAATCTCAAAGTCATTAAGTGACGTCACGAATGTCCTTCGCCACCGCCATTTGTTTATTATTAGTGTCACTTCGGTACGTGCCGTTATTGCGGATGGCCGATCGTTGTCCGTGGGGTTCATTTTCTAACAACAGTATTTTCCGCTGTTGTATTTCTATCTGTGAGGCTTTCACATTTAATTTTCTTCTATCTATATTATTCCCGTTATGCGAACACGAAATTTTTAATTGTTGTCCGTAAGTTTTCAATTTTCGAGATATTTCTAACTTCAAAATTCCCCGCACAAATGCGTGCAGTCGTTATAGGGTTAGTTGGTATTTTGTTACCAACTAACCAACTACTCAATATGAATGCGGTGTTGTTATTTTTCTTGCAATATTGTCAACGATTGTTGTAAAGCATTCATGTTGGGTAAGGTCGTTTCGTTTCTTGAGTTGAGTGTTTGGGTGCTGAATGTATGGGATTGGAAGTCTTTCTTCGTGTGCTTGATTCCTTGGCTGACTATATATTCAATTTGAATACACTGTAATAACTCATTTCCCAAATTTTACACAAGGGAGGTATGCAATAGTGCGAATGCTGTCACTGGAGCTCGTATGGTCGTTGGGTCCTTGCTTCTTGTTTGACATTCGGATACGTCCGAATGGGTGCTCTAATGGCACAGTTCCAATGACACCAAAATGCCTCTGTATGAGGCCTATCAAACTGTTGTGGGTGCTTGGCGTCCACAAGAGTATCGATGTGGCAGCCCCAATCTTGCGTATATCTCCATTGTTCTAATTTGGGATCAATGACTGCTGCAATGTATTCATGTTGGGTTATAGTCTCGCATTCTTTATCGTGTCGTTTCGTCTACAACGACACGAATTCTCTTGAGTGTTTGCGTTCTGAGTGTGTGAGGGTGATGTTTGAGTGCAAATTATTTTCATGTTGTGCTTGATGAATGACTGTGTACCATTATTTGGTGAGTGTGTGAGGATGATCGTGTTGGAAGGTTGTGTACTGAATGTGTGAGAGTGATGCTAGATTGAAAGTTCTCGATGGTCTTTTGGGTGTTTTACAGTCTGTTACAGGTCACGGGTGAAGCGACAACGATTTCTAACGGCGAAGTTAGCTTGTATCAACATTTACGAAGCGTTTACCTTCTCTACTCTTCTTAGATACGAGCTCTACGATATTTTTTTAGATTAATTTACCGAAAAATGTTTGCTTAGTTAACGATTAGTATTTTTATCTTTCCTTGTCACTGCTGGTGGATTAACTAAGCAAATATTACGTTCAATATTTAAATTTATATAATGTAAAGGTTAACAATTATTGGGTTACTTACTTAAATCTAAATTAATTATTATGAGATTGCTGTTACGAAGCGAATATAGTTCGTATTCGTTTTGGGCGTAAGCATCCAATAATTGCATACCTACCTATTGCAATTTAGGATGTATGTACAGTTTTAGTGTAATATTTGTTTGGGGCTCACCTCTTGCGCCCTTCTACCTTTTCGGTGGTGGGGGACAATTGGTGGGTCAGCGTGAGGGAGTCAGGAAATGAGATCAACAATTTGTTGGCTTTATATCTTGGCGGGTAAGTGGAGGGGCCTCAATAATTTTGTATTAAGTTGTAAGTTAGTGAAGTATGAAGCCTTATCACTAGTCCATGGAAAAATATACGTACATGAATTGTACATAATAAAATTTATATTTGGGGCTCGCTTCTTGTGTCCTTCTACCTTTTCGGTGGCTGGAGACAATTGGTGAGTCAGCGTGAGGAACCCGGGAGATTAGGTCAACAATTTGTTGGCTTTATCTCTTGGTGAAGGTGGAGTAGGTGGAGGTGTTTAAATAAAGAGTGAAGCTTCATTCTTCCGAAAATATAGAATTTTGTACTGTCAACATTTGTTATTTCTTTTATCGGTAAATCAAGCTGTTAGATTACACGTAAAGCATTTTCATTCTATGCCCTGTTAAGACGTTCTTAATAAATAATTCGCAATGAATCTGTGTTTGGAAGCAGTTTGGCTTGAGATTTATTAAAGTCCGCAATAATAGTATTAAATTATGTAGTTTCTTATTATCGGAGATTAGCTAGAAATTAATCGACTTGGGACTACGGTAGATGCTGACAGAAATACAGTTGACTCTCTCTAAATCAACCTCTCTTTAATTTGAATTTTTCTCTAAATCGAATTCGTAATTTGATATGTTTAACTAAATGGTAATTTATTTGTAAACGCCATTCTCTAGTTCGTATTTTCTAATTCGAACTCTCCTTTAATCGAATCAAAAATTCCGACATTTCATGGCGATATTAAGCCAGTTTTCATCTCTCTAAATCGAACACCTTAATTCAAGTACAATTAATATCAAATTTCACTTCAGATGTGAATTTGATTCACAATTGTTACAGAGCAGTTACACACAAGTAAGCAGTGCTGATCTTAATATACCGGTCGTTTTGAGTCATAGGATATATAAAGCGGCGAGGCTTTATATATGGCTGAAGGGAGCTACGTCCCCACCAATACACCGTTCATAGACTCATACGCGTCCCCACTTATTAGCGAATTTTCATACCCCTTACCTCTTCACGGCTTTATTTATCCTATTTCTCAAAACGACCGGTATATAATCTTTGTACCGCTCATACATATTTGTTAGTGTAGGTGTCTCTACCTATAATGAATCTGTTAGACTGCGTACGGATAACATTGGAAGCTTGAGATTGTGTAACACAGGATACAATAAAAAATTGTTTCCGAAAAGCTGGCTTTGGGCGAAATTCATATTGGGACGATGAAGATTTACTACCCTTATCAGAATTACAAAACGATATTGTAAAGGAGTGTGATGAATCCGAACATTTATGGAATCGACTTTAGGAATTGGGTATGGAGGTGCAAGGAGAATCTTTCCAAGAGTATGTTGGTGTTGACGATAAAGTAATGGTTAGCAATACTCCTACTGATGCAGAAATTTTGGACAGCATTACAAATGTCACTGAAAATCTGGATTTGAGCAGTTCGGAAGAAGAAAACGTGGATGTTACCCAACAAGCAGATATCCAAAGAGCGCTCAGTGTTTTACATTCAGTTTTGGAAAGGAATGCAAATGTCCCTGACACAGTTTTCATAAAGCTGCGGAAGGTAGAAGCATACTTTGATCAACAAATCTATAGCACAGTTTTCAAAAATTTCGGACTTTTTTAAACCTCAGTAATTAAATGTTTTATCATTACCTATAACTGTATTCGAAGTGTATGTTATAAGATTCTGCTTTTTCTCTTTATTATATATACATATTACACACTAAATATCATTTTTTGTTTCACTTCCTTTAATTCAAACTTTCCCTAATTTGAACAAATTGGAATGTTGCATGAGAATTCGATATAGAGAGAGTCAACTGTAATGCATATACTTTATTAGTGTATTGACCCCAAGCTAAACAACTCGTTAGCATCTAAAATGGAATATATATCTGAAGACCACAGTCTAGTAACGAGGATCAGTTTGTTTAAGATTTTTACCGTAAATAACTTATTTGATTCTAATACATCATTTAAATTTACCGCCAAAATAGCTGTCAGTTTAATTTGCCTAATGTGAAGCGGATTTTATCATTTGGTCCTCTTAATAAAAAATAAGGTATAGCAAATTGATTTCGGCGATCCCGTTATCAGTTTAATCATACCGCCTTCCACACGTGGCGTATGACCCAAATATCGATCGATAAATTGTATTCCGCAAATAGACATCAATACAAGCGTCACATTCCGCTGATTATTTTATATTTTATTGTATAATAATACGTGTGGATGCGTGTTAATAATAAACAAGTGTTTGTGTGTGCACCGGGCTGGTTAGGTGGTATCGAAACACGGGGCCAGACGGTGTGACCTACACAACACTGTCTGCCACCGTTTAATTCGAACACATATACATACATATGTGTATATACAGACATATACACATACAGATATGTATGTAATATATATTCGTACATACACACTTATATATGTATGTACACACATGCACGCGCTGCTGGAACAAAATGACACAAACACACATTTACACCGACTTTTTTACGCACGCACACACGTACCGTACGCATACTTATATTTCATTACACCTCGACATATTAATGGTGCAATCACATCGACCGTCTAGACACGGAGATAATTTTTTATCAAGTTTAAAGGACGCTGCTTAATCGGATCATGTGTGCGTGTTACATACATATATATGACGTTGTTAGCGTTCTCCTCTTGCAATTGTTGTTGGGTGGATATGTATATCATCGTGCGGAATGTTAACAGGTTTCGTCTAGGAACCTGAATTAGAGCGAAAGATACAGTAGGACTGGTTTATTCGATTAGAA
Organism: Popillia japonica; assembly: GCA_004785975.1. Classification (NCBI taxonomy): domain Eukaryota; kingdom Metazoa; phylum Arthropoda; class Insecta; order Coleoptera; family Scarabaeidae; genus Popillia; species Popillia japonica. The sequence continues at coordinate 24,273 of SMLS01070861.1, read as the reverse complement.
AAGTTTGTTTAGAAGCATTATCATACTCCTGGCTAAATCTTTGTGAAATTCCTAATTTTTTTTTATATATCAGAAAATAGGGAATGGCTAACGTGATAATTACTAATAAGGTCTCGGAATTTTTCCAATGCAATTAGAGCCTGGCACAGTCAATAACCTCCTTTTAGTTTTGCGAGAATGCTTCTAAGTACATAACTTTGCACAACAGGTAGGTGTAGCCTTCTATTATATTTTAAAAGCTTGAAAGTCTCAGAAGCATTCTATGTATGAAATCTAACTGACCTCCACAATGCTCGTTAACAACTTCTGAAGTGGAGACAATGACAAAGAACGATGCCAACGAGGAAAAGATTTGGGGTCGGTAACATTTGATTTACAGTCTCTGTTGCAAATTCCATCTTCTGATGTTAGCTCTATCTGTTACAGTCTGACAATTTGTGTGTACAATCCAATTTTTATGAATCGGGTGAACCAAACGATGCATTTTGCTTCTGTTGGACTGAGGTCAATGAAAAATGAGGGAGCTATAAATCTCCCTCAATGTCTATAAATTATATATGCAATATAGATCTGACTTGCGAGGATCCAATCTTCAGATTTGACTCCATCACTGTATAGGTAATGAGGTTGTCCTCTTCCACTATCTTCTTCATCGCAGTAATGTTTTCTGGGTTGACAGCAGTTAAAGGAGGGCCAGCTCCTGCAACCACGTTCAAATTCTTTATACCATCTATAAAGAGTAGCCAATGATGGTGCGAGATCCCCAAACACAGATTTTAAACTTTCCTCACACTCATACGCGTTCAAGCCTTTCTTGAAATTATAGTAAATCATTACCAGAAAGTTCTCTCGTGATAATTCCATTTTTTCGATAACAGAAGCTTAATCTATGCACTATTTCTCAGACGCTATTCGACCGAATTGCACAAACTAAACTGCAGTTGACAGATTGACGATAAACAACAATTTGTTTTGGATGGCTAACTAGATTTTTCAATTCTCAATAATTGCAACTTATCCCTCGTATCTGTTTTAGATAGAAAGATTGGGCCGATTGCTGTAGCACATCTTCATTGTGAAACATGGAACAATTCTTGCAGATTTTTTTGTTTAAACTTTTATGATGTAAGGACCATAGAGTAGGATCGCTTAGAGTACTGATAATTATGTGGAAAAAACTACCTGATTTCATAAATTTTGCTTGAGAAATCTACTTGCAAAAAAATGCAAAAAGAACAAAAAAATTGTGAAGTAAAGAAGGTCATTAGAATGTTAGAATGTTGAATGATGACCTAAATAGCGGACTGTTTCAAGGCCAACCAGCAATAATTTCCTAAATTGGATAAGCTTTAAATTAATTCAAACATCTAGAGCACAATAATAGATTTTTCAAGTATCTACCGCCAAAATTCGCGCACATTCGCCAACCTATAAATACTTTTATTTTCACATCTTTGAAAACGATTTGAAGCGAAACTATAACAACTTGAAAACTTTCCATCCACTGCATGCTATCAAAGATAGAATTGTTTCTTAAAGTAATGACACCCAATATTGAGAAGAATATAGCAGCAGTATTCAGGCGTGTCAATGTGGGCTCCCTAAATTAAAACATCGTTTTGATTAAAAAAGAATCTTCACCTTTCTGGAGCTCAACCTTTTGATGCTTATGGAGAATTGAAACGATGACAGTGAAAACTAAGTACGTAGCATCTCTAAATGAGGAACGAAAGGTTACTGATTTTACCTATTAGGTAGGTAACAAGAAAGAAGCAGACGCAGAAAAAGACTACATATTATGTACTTACATATATACAGTTGTTTATGTGAAAGAAGAAGACCTACAGAATTTCATAATTGTAAAAAGTAAAAAATAACAAAAAAGGAAAAATAAAAGAATCAATTTGGGAGTATTTTGGGGCCGCTAATATATTCTATTTACTCTTCATATTTGTTAAGAAAGCTAAAAGTATGTAAGTACCATATGTATGCTGATGATATCATTCGTTTGCCCTGAACAGATTGATACTAGTATTGCGCAAATAAATGATGACCTTCAAATGGTTTATGATACATCTTTGGCACACGGTCTTACCATCAACGCAAGCAAAACGGCCAAAGGCGCGTCAAAAGATATTTACTAAAATTAATTTAACAGTGAATGGAGAAAATTTAGACGTTGTTGAAGTGGTATGGTATTAGGAAGAGACAGCATATTTCCCATACACTAGCTTGGGCGGGATGGCTTAATATGATTATGAGAAGGAAATTACACCTTACTGTTATAATTTAATTGTATTTGGAGTACCTGCTTACTTGCACCGAAGACTGACCTTTCGAACTGATGTTCACAATATTAATGTTAGATTTAAGAGCGCACTTACTCCGACCTTATTTAATACTGCTATTTTTAAACGGTCCTTTTCTTCCTCTAACGTCGATATTGTTTATAATTCTATTCCTATGAACCTCAGATCTTTGTCCTCTACTATGTTCAAGAATAAGTACAAAGAACATCTTTTTCTTCGATTAAGATAATTTCGTGTGGGATTGCTGTATCTTGTCATGCTGCTGGGCCTATTGGGTTGTACATGTACATGTACATGTAGATGTGGTATAATATATTGTTCTTTTTTCTTTTTTGTCAATTTTCCTTCATTACTGATGGATCTGAAGGAAGAGCATCGTTTAGATGATTCCGATCCATTTAGGCAGGTATTGATTTATTGTTTAGGTGGCACTCTATACCATGTATAATTATAATTTATGACCCAATTAATAAACACACTATTATTATTAATTATACATTTAAATTGCCATCATGCGCTGTTTAAAACTACAAACTTAACTTTAACTTTACAAGGAGTGTGTCTTAAGTGTACGTTTTTCTTGTTTTCATCTTTGATATCATCAAAATGTTCAAAACATGTCTGATGACATATGACATAGCAAGAGGATTGGAATTTAGACAAGAATTAACCTTTGTTGTAGGCATGTCTTTATCTTAATACTTCAATCAACACACATACATAAATATACTGACTTCCAGAAAAATTACAACACATAGAAGTTGTCGAACGATTTTATTGAAATTTTCAGGAAACGTCTATTTTCATGAAACAAAGTGATGATTAAGATTTGAAAACAAAAGAACAAAAGCTTTAAAAGTTTTTTCAATAATGAGTTGCTCCGCCACGATTTGTAATGCACTCATCTAGACGGCTTAGCATGCTATTAATCAAGTGATCTATAGCTGCTTGTGGCATATCGTCCCAAGCTTCTTAAATCGGTTGCTGAAGATCGTGTAAATTATCTGGGGGGGTACGGTAAATTACCCAGTCTCCTACCAATCATATCCCATACATGTTCAATGGGTGACAAATCAGGCGACCGAGCAGGGCATGGGAAGACGGCAATGTTAGATTCTTCCAAAAACCGTGTTGTAGCCCTTGCCGTATGAGGCCGTGCATTATCTTGCTGGAAAATGGGATTTTGCAGCCCCTGAAGATATGGATAACTGGTTGTAGCACATTAGCAATGTAACTAGCTGCGTTAAGTTTACCGTCAATAAAGACCAAGGGTGATCTGCTACCATAACATATTGCACCCCATATCATAACTCCTTGAGTGAGGGCTGTGTTGCGTTCCACAAAAAATGTTGGATTTTTACGTTCTCCACGCATCCGTCTGACTCTCCTACAACCATCGTGGGCCCACAAGCAAAATCGGGACTTGTCACTAAACACAATTTGCTGCCATTCTTGCACCCAATTAACCCTTTCGTTGCTCCACTCTAGTCTGCGTAGACGGTGAAGTGGTGCAAGAGGAAGACATGAAAATGGACGATATGAACGCAACCCATAAGACCTTATCCGGCGATAAACAGTTTACATTGACATTCTGAGTCCTGTACCTCTCATCCAATCATGTGCAATTGATCGAGTTGTTGAAAATCTACCTCTCGTGACCAAAAGTCTTAAGCGACGTTCTTCGCGATCTGTAGTCCTTCGAGGACGTCCAGATCCACGGCGTCGATGTTGAGCCCCTTCCTCGGACCATTTGGACCAACATCTCAATACCGATGAAACATTTCGGTTTACACGACGAGCAATTTCTCTTAGCGAAAGTTCTCTCTCATACCAATAATACGGCCACGTTCAAAATCACTTAATTGGACAAAATGTTGATGTTGACGTACTCTCGGCATTGTTATCAAGTTCAGAATGAAATTGTGACGAAACAACAACAATTTGCAAACTTGACAGTTACTAACTGGTCTAATACTTCAAATTTATAGTTACTATGTGCTATGGAAACAACAGGCCAAAAAAAACTACTGCTACATTTTATTCAAATTTTAATCATCAATTTGTTTAATGAAAATAGACGTTTCCTGAAAATTTCAATAAAATCGTTCGACAACTTCTAGGTGTTTGCAATTTTTCTGGAAGTCAGTATATATACAGTCTGTTTGATTTTAGTTGTCACAGCAGATACTTCGGCTAATAGTAGAGATATGACAAAATGTTATATGAGGAAAGTTGTTCTACAATTAATTTGCTATTATACTTTATAATCAAAAAAATAATTGAGCATCAAATATTGTAGATGTAGGAACTACATTCAAAATCTTAAATTGAATGTATCCAATTTTAATAAATATTCTAAAACTGTAAGAAATTCTTTTTATAGCGATATACCACATGCCATAGTTATCTATTCAATTAAAGGTATAATTAAATAATTAAGTGACAACTGGGCGCTTACATAAATAACAGTTTCATTCGAAAAAGTAGGCGCTGAAACAAATGAAAACCATTTGTCAGCTTCCAGTTGAATAATTTTTAATGCTATCTTAATAACATAGGCCATTCAAAATAAATACAACCTACCAACATAAGCAAAGTAATGATCCCTTTATAAGTAATCTAAGTTAAACATTTCAGTTTATAGAGTCTTTTTTCTAAGTGGCCGTTGTTTGTAATACATCTTTGAGATCTGTTTATTCAGTTTCGTCTCGCTTTTTGCAACATTCATAGTGTTATTTGGCCAAACGCGCTCTTGTTTCATTGGGATGCTCTCAAATGCCCCAATATTAGAATATCTTCATTTTCCATTTCCTACTCTTCCAATCTGATCATCAAACAGCCCATTTCGTGTTATTTAAGATGAAATTATACACTATGCAGGAATTTGTTCAGTTAGTTTGACACTAAAGCTACAGCAATTGTTTTCATCGTCTACCTGCTCAAAGCGATGTATTTAATTCACCTAAGCATTTGTTACGTAATTATCAATTTATATCTTTAATTGAATAGAGAACTATGGCATGTGGCATATTGTTATAAAGAGAATTTCTTACAGTTTTATAATATGGAATAAATTTGGGTATGTTCCATTTATAATTTTGAATATAGTTGCTACATCTAGACTATTTGATGCTCAATTGTTTTTTTGGTTGTAAAGAACAATAGCAAATTAAATGTAGAACAACTTTAAAATCAAACAGACTGTAAATGTATGTAGTTATCAATTTAGTGACGTTCGTAAAAACCTATATTTAAATATTTAGCAAATTAAACTTTCGAATCACTTAGTTACATCATGTGCTGTATTGAATGCTTAGATATAATAAAATTATCGTTTAGACTTTGTATACGACTAAACAGAAATTTAATGCTTAATATATTTAAGCGTTTTTCAATTATTTTTTGCGTTTGCTCCAATCTGTCCGATTCAGATGAACCGAAGACGCTCAAATAAAACATCTTCTGTGTTTGTTTATATTTACGCGATAATAAGTTTGAGATAAAGTTTACATGACGAAATTTCGCATAGTATTGAAACAAGAACTAGCTTATTATCGAGCACCGCACAACACTACAAAAGCGATATTATTTATAAAACGAATTAATTGCCGTTGAAAATTCTGTACGTCTAACAGAGTACAACGTTGCAAGTTAAGTACCTACATTGTAGCGGTGCATAAGCAGAATGAATTATGGTGGATCCGTCGCTTACAGATGCCAAGTTTGTTACTTTAAATTTAGGAACGATAGAGAACAGAAGCCGTTCTCGCCAGAAACGATACGGAGGAACTGTGTCTGCTCGCTTCATGCTTGACGTGGTCCTCACTATAATAACGCATCTCCCAATCTGAAAAATCTGGCCGACTCGAGATGGATACGAAGGATTATGAAAAAAAAAAGAATTTCACCTAATCCAATTCTACCAGGAAATAGAGGCTGGCGATGCTCCTATACTATCCGGCTGTTGTTAGTTGGTAAGTGCACCTACTCTGTGTAGTGTCTAGACATCGTCTGTATGCGTAATCCGCGATGAGACGAAATTAGCTTTATCGTTGTTATGCTCGCATTCTTTTGAAAAGTACGCGCTCTCGTACACTCTCCCATGGTACGGTAGGATACGGGCGACAGTGTGTGGAGGTGCCAGCCTATCTATCGTATGATCTCACTCATTGAAAGGCGGCGGCGACGGCACACTTTTCCGTCGGTTTTATTTTCTCCCATCGAGCTTTCATACACGATAGATATAGTAGGAGATTCGTAGTATAAGCTTACACTACATCCATATATACTCAGTGACATTAGTTGTGTTACACCCAAAAGGAGTAATTTGTTCAACTTGTTTTTGTTTGGCATCAAAATGACTACATTTATTCATACAATTATCACCATTACTTAGACAAAATTTTCGTTTGCCCACCCACCAAAAAATTTTTAGGTGGAAAAAAAATGTTTTAGTGAAAACTTCGAAAATTTTTGCAGCTAAATCGTTTGCCCATCGTTAGTCCAGGATGGCCCAGCAAAAATTTTCGCTTGCCCACCCACCAAAAATTTTTTATTTGAGAAAAAAATTTTTTGGCGAAAAAACCAAAAATCAAAAAATTTACTTTTTTCGCGCTATATCGTTTGCCCATCTCTCAAATTTGAATGCCCACCCTTTACTTTCATTGTAAGAATAATTAAAAAATAATAAAATGGGAAAAGTTGCATGCACGGTGAGAAGGTGAATACGTCGGACTATATGTTTATAACAAATGATGATACATATTTGATCTTGTAATCGCTATTTCGTTTGTCCATCTCTCAAATTCGATTGTCCAACCTTCACTTTTATTATTAAAATATTTAGACAATAATAAAATGGAAAAAACTTATTATATTTTAATTATTCTTACAATGAAAGTAAAGGGTGGGCAATCAAATTTGAGAGATGAGCAAACGATATAGCGCAAAAAAAGTTCATTTTTTGGATTTTGGTTTTTTCGCCAATTTTTTTTTCCCAAATAAAAAATTTTTGGTGCGTGGGCAAACGAAAATTTCGCCCGGGCAAACGATATAGCCTGAAAAAAGTTGATTTTTCAATTTTTGATTTTTTCGCCAAAAAATGTTTCTTTCAAATAAAAAATTTTTGGAGGGTGGGCAAAAAAAACTTTTCCCTGGGCAAACATGGGCAAACGATGGGCAATCGAATGCCGTTTTTTTTTTCAAAAAATTCACATGTGGCGGTGCCAACTTCACAGACCTGCTTCACACAACTAGCTCTTGGAGGTCGAAGCTATCGACCGTCCACGGTTAGTGCTACCTTTGACTGTGGATCACTGTGGTCAACGCTTGAACTGGTGCGGAGAACAGTAGCATTGGAAAGCAGAATGGCATAATGTCGTCTTCAGCGTCGAATTCCAATTTTATCTAGGTATGCACGATGGCTGTAGAAAGGTACGACCCCTTGCATCTACAGCTCTTGCACTTGTTAATGTTTGCAACAAAATAGAAAATCTCCGAATGAGTTCTTCAACGATACCTGCGATGTTAGCAGCGCAGTGGTTGCCGTTCCCACTTCCTTGCCATGGTTTATCTGTTATTACACCAATCTCATTCCTAAATTGCTCTTGATCATAATTTCTCTTTGCTTCTTTCGCTAATTTATGTTCGACAGTTATAGCAACCCATTTTGCAAATATAATGAGGGTTTCCGGGTGTTGACCGAGTCATGGTAGTAAATTGGTGGTAATTAGATGCCAGCTGTATATACTATGGGGAAGAGGACACGGCTGAACATACAGCCTTCCTGTGCCGACAGTGGAATTACCTGCGTGAAGAAACAAATATCAGGCTCCGCATAAGATTGACACCCGAAAATCTGGTTGAAGAAATGACCTCTGAAGAAAGAAAATGGCGGACTATATACATAGAGCATGTTCAGCAGAATTATGAGAAACAAGGAGGACCAAGAGTGGGCACGGCAAGCCGATAACAGACGGTACCCACCCAGTTTACTTCTTTGCTCTTGAAGAAGCCGCTTACATTAGTGGCGAAACGTCGAGTTTATTGTATATCTTGTGGATTTTATTTTTATTTTGTGCTGTATATATTTTACTACCATGACACGGTCAACACCCCAAAACCCTCATTATAGAGACTCGGGCCGTGGAAGCCTTCGATACCATTTTGCAAATGACAAATTGTACGATATATGAAGTACCAACTCCATCAATCCTACCCAAGCATGCAAGGATGAAAGGTCAAATCTATAAGTGTCTTCTCTATTTGGCCGTACACTCACAAATTATCAATTTCTTTGGGCTTGGCAAGACTAGCACATACTAGGCATACTACCACAAGTGGATGCAGATGGTGTATCTGTTAACGTAGAACATACTTTACCATCAATCATTGTAAGGAATAACTGATACTGCACATAAAATTCTATGCCATGAATATTAATCTGTAATGATGTTAAGCGACCAGTTTGAGATTCAATATTTGAGACATTGGTCTACAAATGCGTGTCGAAGAAGGCGTAGAATTTTCCCAGAATAATTTTCTGGAGTTTTCTCCTATTAAATGAAGCGGTACAAAAGAAGAAATGAATAAATTTGCGTCAGTTATTTCTTCGATTTCGCCTGCTAGAATTTGCTTATACTGGATTTGGCCAAATGAACTATCACATTTTTGCACTATTTTCAGAATAGAAAGATATAAATACAATCGAATTGCTATGAATAACACCTGTGCCTCAAGATAACATATAGTAAAAACAAAAACTACGGTTTATTATCTTCAGTCATTAAATGATGGTGAATAACATTCATCATCATCGAGCGTTACAATCCTTCGGATTATGGCTAACATACAAATCCGTTAAACTTTGGGGTGGATTTTCTGTTATCTGTTTTTGCCAATTCTATTATTTCTTTCAATTTTTTCTGTCCCGGCAGTTCTCCTTCCAATCCGCTATTTCCAATGCTCGCGCATCCTTCTCAATCTCTTCTTTCCATGTCTTCCTTGGCCTGCCCCTTTTTCTAGGCCAAAGTGGAACCCATTGTGTCATCCTTCTCACCATTTCCGTTGGTCCTCTCCTCATTATGTGTGCAGCCCATTTCAGTCTCACTGCCTTTATATATCTTACTATATACCTTTTTGGATTCTTTCTTTTATTCTATGTTTATACATATGTTTGCCCTAATGATACTCTCAGGTAGTTGAACGTTGTAACCTAATTTATACGATTGTGTTCTTAGATGGTTCATATTTTTTTCTATTTCATTTCCACTTTTCATATACATATTTTGTCTTTTTTCATTAATCTCTAATCCGTATTTTCCTGCTTCTTTTTCTAATCTATTAATTGTGTTTATTAACTCTTTCTGTCTATTTGTACTTCATCTGCAATGATATTTTTATTGTGTAGTTGGTTAATAACATTATACAGGGTGCGCGGATACTTGTCTTACAAAATTGAAATACTAGTATATAACATAGGAAACAGAATAAAACCAAAAAAAATAATAAAAAATATTAGCAAATGCATACAAAAATTATTTAAAAAATCAGCAAATGTTTTTAGGGGGGCCTTTACGCGTTAAAAGTGAATAGCCGATCTTTATGATATCGTCAGCAGTACGATAGCACTAAAAGAAATCAATATTATTGAGGTAGGTCATTGATGAATTCGACTTTCTGCTGAGCTACACATTAATCCCTATAAACGGACAGCTCTTGATTATTCGATCTCGCTTGCTACTTCAACATCATTAGTCTATCAGTTTGCAGTGGTTAATGCATTGTGCTTCCTTGCCAGTATTTTTATTCGTTTACCGTATAACTACTTACATTAATTTACAGTTAATAGTTCCGTTAAATGTGTTTGTATAAGAATTTATGAGTATTTTCAGTTTATTACTTAATGTCGTGTGACTTTTGTTTAACCTTTGTGAAAATGCCTTATCATTATACAAACAACGAGTTAAGTGATATGGTTCTTACATATGGATAATTTAGACAAAACGCAAGAGCTGCTCGTCGACTATACGCCAATTTATTTCCTAATCGCCAGTTGCCAGCATCAACCACATTCACAAACGTAGTGCAACGATTGCGAGATACCAGAAGCGTCAAACTTCAGCAAGGACGTGGCGGTGGTAATCAAAGGAATGTAGACGCAGAAGAGGAAATTTTGAATATGGTAGAAGATGATCCATCTGTGAGCACTAGGCAAATTGCGCGTACAGTAAATTTAGCGCGGTCTACCGTGTGGCAAACTTTAAGAGAAAATCAACTTCACCCCTTTCATCTTCAGCGTGCGCATAATCTTTCGGAAGACGACTACCCTCATCGAGTGCGTTTTTGTCAGTGGTTAGTCGACCAAAATGCGGACAATCCCAACTTTTTAGGTAAAATTCTATTTACGGACGAAGCAAATTTTTCACGTCAAGGCATATTAAATATTCACAACCAACATTTGTGGGCAATAGAAAACCCTCATGCGATATATCGTACTGACCATCAGCGACGATTTTCCATAAATTTGTGGTGCGGTCTAATAAACAATTTTATCATTGGCCCTTTCTTATGACCGGCTCGTTTAAATGGGGAAAGTTATCTAAACTTTTTGGTAAATGAACTGCAACCACTTCTAGAAGATGTGCCATTGGACATTCGCCAACAAATGTATTTTATGCACGATGGGGCTCCGCCGCACTTTAGACGAGATGTGCGGCATTATCTAGATAACACTTTCGGTGATTTTTGGATTGGTCGTGGAGGACCGGTAGCTTGGCCACCTCGTTCTCCGGACCTAAATCCATTAATTTCTTTTTTTGGGGACATTTGAAAGACTTGGTTGACAACAGAGAAGTAAATAATATCGATGACTTGAGAAATAATATTTACGAATCTATTGCGCGAATTCGTGAACAGGAGGTGTTACCACTAGTGCGTGATTCATTGTTGCGGCGCGCTCATTTATGCATACGTGTCGGCGGTAGCAACTTCGAACATTTACTTTAGCAGTCGAGCGGTCCTGAAAACATCAGACTCTCAGGTAGTGTTTCTAAAAAATTTTATAATTTTTTTTTTCCATCATTCGTTGTCTTAGCTCGGTTGATGACGATTTTTATTTTTTGCAAGAGAAGTATCCGAGCACCCTGTATACATAAAAATTAACAAGATATGGGCACCACTTCCGAAACAAAGCTTGACAACTTGATAATTGTCGAGAACTAAACAGCGGATCCACGTCTGCATAAGTTTTTACTGCACATTACTTCCATTAGTGCAAATATGTGCAGCTGAATTTTTGCAGGCGTATTATACATTAAATGCGCAATAAAATAATACGAAATTCAAGCTAAACAAATGATTCCTTCTGGGTGTAACACTTCTAATGTCACTGGGTATATATTAAACTTTAGTTTTTAATTTTAGTACAGTGTGGAAATGAGATTATTTATCACGAAACTTAAAATTAAGAGACGTTTCTGGCGCATACAAGAAGAGTTTAATGTCGCATTCTTGTCCCGCATGATTCACGCACGTAATATATTCTTTAACGATGGTTATTATTCGTATACATTGCTGGAATATTTGAACGCGAATTTTACGACGTTAACGGTATTATATTGTGGACTGATGGTTTGTGCGGTGGTGTTTCAGTTTGAAGATATTTTAGGTTGGATATTGAAAGCAGCGTAATAATGCTACGCTATTATTAGCGCATTCATGCACGTATGTATGTATCTCCCAAGATTAAATGAATCATCCGTCACCACTTTACTATGTATGTATCATCTTGGATTTCGTGTTTTTAGTAGGTACATACTTAGAGAAAATAGAGATATTTAGAACTATCCTTCAAAGTACCATCCATTCTGTTCAATGCACTGATCTCATCGCTTTATCCACTTCATCGTCATAAACCTGTGAGAAACCATTTTTTGATAATTTGTTTAGTACCTATACCAATCACAGCATTATTGAACTCTAAATCCGACTCAAATCTTCCACCTTTCAATTCTTCTTTGAATTCAGGATACCAACAAAAGCCACATGAAGCAAAGTCGGGAGAGTAGCGAGGGTAAACCATAATTTCTACCCCTAATTCTTCCATTCTTCTTAGACAAATCGCTGATCTGTGATCTTGAACGTGATGCAGTTTCCAACCAAACTCTTGATAAAGCCGCCGTCTTTTTACATTTCTTTTTTTACCCAGGAAGAAATCCTGGGTCTTCTCCAAAGACGGTGATTAGGGGACATCCAAAACTTTCCTTGTCCCCTTCTCTTATCGAGACTAAGGCCATAAGGAGATACCAGATTCTTTGGTGACAATCCTGTAGGCATCTCTCAAGATATTGATGTCAAGCTCCGTGCACAGTTCCTTCCAGCATTTCCGTTTGGTGCCCCGTATGGTTAGAGAGTTTATTACAATGTTATTACAATGAGTTTATTACAATGTTTCTGTTTCCCGTCTATGTTTTCATTCCATCAATATGGAGTGTTAGTGGTGTTGCGTTACCTTCGAGTACCTGTCTCTTCCACAATTGTCCTTAAGCATTTGCTATGTTTATGGTCCATGGTTTTGCTCCATTACTCCACCCAAAAGATATTCTAGGAAGATCTTACAAATCTGCCGTTCAAAAATGCTGCATTGAGTCTAACTGTTGCATGGGATAAACAATCAGTTTATTAAATAATTTTAAAAGCAAACTAACTGTGGACCAGTAGGCAAAGATTCATGTGGAAGAATGAAACCAGAGCAAAGGCAGAACATAAAGATGAAGAACTTGAATTTTGTAAAAGAACGCATTTGGTTGATGTGAAACCATTAGAATTGGCATGGTTTCATATTGTGTGGACTTCTTCTTTAGTTCCAATTATCAGATAATTCTTTAAGAGGATAACGTTCTCCTCTACCTGTTCCAAAAATTTTGATGAAGGTCCCCGTTGGAGATGCCTCAGTTGTTGCTTCTAGTTCAACATTAAATATGTCTTCCGAAAGCACTGTATATAAAATAAAGAGTAAAGGGCGTAAGCTTCAATCTTGTGGCACACCTGAAGATGGAAACGACCAAAACGTTTTATAGCTATTATAACGGACGTAATTACATCTACCAATTAAATAGGAGCCAATTAACGAACAATTAACAGGAACGAGGAACTTAAACCAAAGCCCTTGTTTATCTAGATCTTGACAGGTGTATTGGCAAATTGTTACAGGGTTGGTGACCGTTGAACGTCCTCATACAAATCCATGCTGATGGGTCAATATGAATGATCTAGTGATTTCAGAAAATATTACATTGTTCGATGCCGAATTAAAACAATTTAAATTTCGTAATAAAATGTATATTGTAAAAATTTAATAAGGTGTGGCTGCTACTATACTATTCTAACAACTGAACTTCGTCTCTTAAAATCTAAAGCCTACGCTAAAGACTAAATATAATCAGATACGAACAATAAATCAGGAATGAAAATGTACGCTACGCTAAAGCGTAAACATAAACAGATACGAACGCGTACACTTGACATAACATATTAGAAACTATTAAGAAAGGAAAGGAATTTTGATATATATGTACATATTTACCAAGTATGAGTGTCTGATGAGTTAATATATGAACTTACGAATAGATATATAACAACATTCTAATACATTGTGGCAAAATTGGACAATTGAACGACCATTGAATGACATAATACCTGGAATCCTAGTTGTGCCCTAGTTGTCTGTCGTGGATATAGTTAAAAATCTTTCTAGGATTGGATATAATATCTACCTCAATAGACTCCATCTACATACGAAGAATAAGCTCTCGAAATCTGTGATTTACAGAGTGAACGCAATCTCTAAAAGTCATCAGAATGACTTTAAGCCATATTAGTTTAAATACGCGAACAATTTGGCCACCACCTGATGCTATCTTGTAAATATCTGCTTTCACCTGATAAACTACATAGCTCGAAATTACTAAAAACCCTAACAGAATTCGCCTGAAAACAACAACCTATATGCACTAAACGCATTACAATTCTCAAGTTTGATGCAGCTAGTGTATAGCAACAATAAATAATTCTCTCTTATCTTATCAGAAACCACCAGCTGCATTAAGTTTGTTCGGTGTCTAGACGGTATATTCCGGCCAGGAAACTCTTTGTTTTACAATTTAAAGATCTCTGTATTAAGATTGGGAAACAAAGTCCATATAAGATTTTTTTTTTATTTCGGACGTCTGCATTAACAACAAATCCGTTATCATCGGTCACTGCGGTTGACTGGTGCTGCTTGGGAGGAGGAGGAGGATACACAAAATATGATTCTTGATTGTAAAAGCTACAGCTAAAATTATTAATGCAGAAGAGAAAGCTGCGAGGACCTCGACAGAAATGATTGCCTGGCATTTTCTAGTTCACGTTAGCGGAATGCAACAGTACCGATTATAAAATAGTTTATTTAAAGAGAGGGGCATTTATTATTTTTGTCTAGCGTTGGTACGTGCTTCGAGAGTAAACCGTGAAAGGTTAGCAACCTGAAATGTAGTTTGTTTAATTTTGCATTACGAATGGACACAAGATAAGACTTCATTATTTAGATTTAGTCTAAGTAATTTGATGATATTGATTTCGGAGTCGGTGAACCGCTATCGAAATGATCCGCTTGGAGTCAACACACTGAAGAAAATCTGCTTAACCGTCTAATTCTCCTACCTACTTAATTAAGCAGATTGTTTCTCGATATTGTGTATTGTGTTGCACGTACGGCACTATTTTTAAATCGACGGATCGTCTACAGATGCGATATCAATAATGCACAATCGAATAAAGATACATACTTAACTAACACTTTAGATTAGACGTATCGTATGTGGATCTATTCAAAATTTGAAATGTAGACGAAATTTGATACGGCTGATTAAGGTTGTAGTCAAGTGGTTCGTGATTAGTTGGCGTGCACTTTGTTCGAAGGTCCCGAGATAAATTGAGAAGGTTACCGATTAATATGATCTAATTGTCGCGAAATTCTTGCAAAATTACTGAATTATCTGAATTATTTGATTAAGAGATCTACACGAGCGGTTATATCATCTCCGTCTTTAGATAACAAGCTTAAAAAATTATTCGGATAATTTTTGTATATGACCTGTCTGCGAATTTATTATACGATTTTGGATTTGATGCAAAACTGTCCTAAATCTTCCGTACCTTGTCAGCAAAGAATTGCAAACCGTTAAAAGATTTGGCTTCACTTAAGTCATGTGGTATCCATTTTCCTTCTTTTGACATTTAACTCTTGTTTCTGTTTGCCCTTCAATAATGCTTCCAATTCTTAATCCTCGAATTCTTTTGGTTGATCAAAATGTTCTTTATCGCTGTTGGGTTGGTGCATGGTCAGCATAGGTTTCGTGGAGCAAACGAAAATTAGAAAAAAGTGATGCTTCCCTAAAATGCGAATAATGACGCATTGAGACGCATAAAAACTTCACTGAACTCGTTATAGAAAATGTGTCTTCTGGAAATGTAATGGCATTATCAAATGTTATGTCCTTCACATAAATTATGTATGGAATGGGCTCAAGTTCGCTACCATGCGGTACTCCTCTATCCACGACCAATCAGTTTGTAGTTTTTTTGTGAACTAAATAACTCGCGAATTAATGGTATGCGTTACCGCAATATAATTTTTGTTTAAGGTACAAGAGTAAAGTTCTAGTGAGGCCTAAAAGTTAAAATATTTTTAAAATTTCGGCGATTGCGTGGGCGGAGGAACGTCTTTTTGGAAAAATTCATTTTTAGTAAAAAAAAATGTAACTACATAAGTATTTGCCATCGCCCTTTGTTAATATCTGCTGGAAATTCGAGATAAATGTTCTTGACTGCTTGGTATATGTCAATATTAAGTTCTGAGGTTTATTCGAGCTTAGTTTAAATCTATTGCTTTGAAGCAATCTTTCTGAACTGTCATTTTCTAAATTTGCAGCTCGTTATGGTGTTTGCACCATTATGCTGACTTTGTCTGCGTATACATACATATGTATAACCTCTTCAGACCCACGGAACACTAAAAAGTCATGTATTATCCAAAAACTTGTTCACCATCTTCTATTTCATGACCTTCTATGTCTTCTTCCTTTTAATTTTCTAATACCAGTGATTTCGTAACAAAAAATTTGAAGTCAAGGTAGTCCATTATTTCTTTTCTAGATAAACCGGAAGCTTTGGCACTTTCCCTATACTCAACCCATCCTGCTGCTTCAACAAAAGCAATATCATGGAAGACGAAGAAGAATATTTACCAATTACTCGGTCTAAAAGGTCTACTCCACCCATAAATGAATTGTAATTTTTAACAATGGTTGGGTGCTTGATGTTGATATACTACTGGTCCTAACTTCTGCATCTTTTTTTTTTAGTTCATTGTTAGACCAGAGACCGGTATTTTTAGGAGGTCTGTTAGTCATTATTGCTCTAGCTAGGAAGATTTTCCTAGTGGTGTTAACGATACTGATTTTACTGGTGAGCCTTCACCCTCGTAAAAATCCAGCGGATTCCAGTGGGTATAGCCATAACGAAGCTTTTTAGCCTTATTGGGTTTGACTTACCGCCTACAAACTGCCTCATCAAGACTTGGCCAGCAAACGGTACTATCTGTTCATTAATTGAAACCATAGCAAACGTCCGTTCTGTACTCTTTAGATGAGGTTTCGGAGAGCTCTTTTCTTCTGCGGAAACCATATTACCATCTACAAATGATTTCTTGTGATGTTTTCCGACACAATAGGCACTCTAGTGCTTTGACCCCAAATCATTTGAAGACATGGAAATGCATAGATTAAAGAGAGCGAAAGAGAAAAATATTTTTTTTCACAAGTATCATATTTGATACCCTCGGTCTGAAGAGAATAGCATAGATCTACAATAGTTAGCATTGAATAGCTTAGCATGATGATATACATACATAAAGAACAGGCTTCTTCTTGCTCTGTAAGAAAGACGTTGTTTTCACTTGCTTCCTTGCCTCTATTGGTGATTCTTGATTGATTTTTTCAGGAAAACCTACTTCTAATGGCAGCTCAAGCAAAATTATCCGGTATGTCTGTAATAATTCCTTAAACATTGCGGTCTCTCCTTTCTAATTATTTTTCTTTATTCTGCTTTTGGAAAAAATCGTTTTATTTCTGGAAACAGAAGAGAAGATGGAAAAGGCAAAGACATTATCAATCTGCTATA
This sequence comes from Popillia japonica, assembly GCA_004785975.1. Lineage (NCBI taxonomy): Eukaryota > Metazoa > Arthropoda > Insecta > Coleoptera > Scarabaeidae > Popillia > Popillia japonica. The sequence continues at coordinate 6,742 of SMLS01070861.1, read as the reverse complement.
GGGAATCAGCTTCCCTATAACAGCCTCTATCGTTTTCCTTATTATTGGCTTACTTATTACAAATGATAGAGGAAATTCGTCATTGCCAAATATGTATGTCTCCAGTCTTAAAAGGTACAGTTTGGCAAAGTTCAACTGAAACAGCGCAGTAGTACAAGTGGGCTGGCCCACGCCGGGGTCAATTCGGGTAATTAGGCAACGAAGAAATGAAATGCAATCACCATAAGACCCCTGCCGTCTTGAAGAGCACGTCATCATGCAGTACTCTGTGATTTGCACGTTCGATGATGTGGGCGTGGCGAATAATAGTTTATAGTGGCACGAGCCCCACACACACGTATAGTAATAGTGCCGGTCAAAATGTCTGGAACATCGTGTCAACCGCGCCAACCAAGGTACTAAATATAAGTAAAATACTGGCACTTTACTTTTGGCTAGTAGTATAACGAGGTCATCGAGTTCGCTCCGCCTTTGTGCGCCGTGATGACTCACTGTTTCAATTGAACTTTGTCAAGCTGTAACTACTAAACCTGAAATTTTAAACATCTCAGTCATGTTTTTCGGCGTCATGGTTATAGAAATAATACTTCCAGTTCATTGAACTATATCATAAATTGTTTCATTGTCTGGAGTTACCCTGAAATTATTTATGGTTTAGTAACCATTGAAGGGTCCGCTAGTATGTACTTCTATCAGGGTATGATATTCCATGGCTGTTATAAGGATAAGAGGTTGTGATCGTTCGCCGAAAAAAGGCAGGTTCTTGAGGATTTTGCCGAGCATGATTAAGAAGGTACGTAAAGAGCTGAATTGGTTCAGTGGACCCGTCTAAAGCATTTTCTTCTACAGTTTCGGAAGAATAGACTGATTACTTGTGTTAAAAACCTTTCAAAGATCTAGAGACCACCAGGATAATATTCTGGTTACTGCACTAGTTGCTGATCTTAATTGACTAGATATGTCACCATAACCAATATGAAATTGTTACCAACAATGCGTGCATGTACTAATCGCATAGGTATGTCTAACGATTGGAAGCAGTTCTAAAGAACCTTTAATTTTGCCTTAAAACTTGGATTACAGGAAGCAATTTTTATCTAGTATTTTGCAAAATAATAATGCAAATTATTCAAGATTATTTTCGCTATATTCGTTCTTAGAGAAAAATGTTTTTCTTATGTTTATTGGAATAGCCCGATTTTATTCGGTAAATACTCAAAATTAAGAATTTATCATATCGTTCTCAGCTACTTCTTGCATGAATTCTTGAAGGCACTAATAATGAAAGCATTGCCAACATAATTGGCTAAAGAGGATTAGAAGAATGTCTGGAAAACTGTTTTCCTTTAATGGAATTTGCAACTAATAAGTTTTAATGACACCACTAATTCTTTCCCATATACTTGACGCAGAAGCTTTTCGGTGTACAAAAAAGTGCTGTCATTTAGCAGATAATAACACTAAATCGATGTTATTGATGACGTGAAAGCGTTCCACCGCGTGGAGGAATCTTGTTTTCTTTCAAAGAATTGTACAGGCTGGTATATTTTTTTGTCTTAACAAAAAAAGATTCTAAGGAACTTTTTTGCTGTAGGTATAAATGTTAAATTAGCTTTAATGGCTTTATATTATTTTGGTATTTCTAAATAATAGTCGTTTACAAATTACAGAAGATATTCAATTAATTGTTTAATTATGACACAAAATAAGAAATTTCGATTTTCACCCAAAATAGACAAATTAATTCAAGTGAATATTCTTAAACCCAGAATTCTTAAAGCCCACATGATCAAGAAGGAGAACACAAAGCATATTTTGGAAGAGAGCAAGATCGCAATGGTGAGGATCGAAAATGAATCAGCCTGTATAGTATGAAGGCATTAGTTGCCTCTGCATTTCTGTTATGAATGGTTGTGACAGTGTGTTCCAGTTCTAAACGGAAGGGAATTGTTTTTGTTGAAAACAAAATTAATTCAATGAAAAAAAATAAAAATGAAAAAAGTTATTTTTTCAGGGGTTGGGGAAGGGGGTACAGGATAGTCTGAGAGAAAAATTTATAAAAAAAATGGAAGTAGAGGCACAGATTGATTGCAGGTGTTGGTTGAAATTCTAGGTCTAAAATGAAAGATAGAGTTTTTAAGGATGGATTGACTCCAGATTAAATATTTAATTCAAACGAAACTGGTGTTAGCTTTCGAATACTATCATCACCAATTTTAGCAGTAAAATCCCAAAAACAATGCTTTTAGATCTAGAAAAAGTGCAGACAAAGTTGCAAGTGTAAAAATCTAGAAACATTGAGATATATCAAAGTCAGCAGTCTGCCCATAAATTTATTGCATCAAAAAAAGTACATACATGGAGGTACATAATGGTTTTAATGAATAATTTTGCGAGGAATTTGTTCCCATCATTGAAGTATTTTCGAAAATACGTAAATATCAAACTGGTATTATTAAAAAACAAATCAGTTTTGGTACTTAAAAAATATTACTATGTTTGAAGATAAACTGCATAATAATTACGTGTATGACAAGAAGAAAAAGCAATACCAACCTTACTAGAATTATACAGACTTAACTTTAACTTGAGGAAATACAACACTTACACATACTGAAAGCTAGTAATGTACACGCACAAATTACATGCTATTATTCCATACTACACTTAAACTAAGTACAAGTAGCGAATATAAACATAATAGTTGACTGATAAGAAGTAACTAAATTGTCAGCATGTTGTACGTTAAACATAATATTACGCAGGCATACATACATACATCACAACGTGGATAGTTACATATAGTACATACGTATACATACATACATATATGTAGTGGTGTAGAAATGACGCGCAACTATATTCTGGAAAATTTACCAATTCTCGTGTATAGTTCAATTGGATGAACTAACATGGTAGCAACAAACAATTCTGATAAGTCAGTATCTTAGATTTATCATTTTACACGGTATTTGTGTTAAAGATTCTGTATTAGAGTAGTAGGATGTGAACGTGTTGCGGTTCCTTTTAACAGCACTGCATGTTCAATGCTTTTCGGTTATATATAGCAGAATTACTAAGCGAAGTAAGATGGTATATCTCGAAAAGTATATAGCAAAGCAAAATTGCTGTGAATACTAAAAATATATTGCGTCATCTTGACAGCTGTCAAGCTCATTCTTCGATTAATACTTAGCGAGAATTGGGCAAAATACAATATGGTTTTTATACAAATTCAATTTTTCTCTGGAACTATACGCGCTAGGAAAAAACCGAACGGAGATTCAGATTCAGCATAAAGTAAATGAATTAGTGTCACTTATTTACAACTAAGAACGAGAAAAAACTTTAAATTTGTTGATCAGTGTAATTAATCAGTTTGTCAGTACTATAAAGTGAATACTCTGAGGTCTTCGGTTTTACCAAGATTGGGCCGTGTTGGTCCTTTAACCTTTTTGTCCTCCGGTTAGCGGCTCTAGCCGTTCGGATTACGCTAGTCCCAGGTCTTCATTATGTGGGCTTTTATAGCCAGGGCTTATTAGGCGTCTCCCAGAATCCTCCTGATCATGACTCGAGGTGGGGGCTGTCCGGATCCAACTCTCCCAGGTGTTCAATGAGCGGGTTCTCCGACCGAGAGACCCCCTTCCAGGGTTTTTCTGGCCAGTGCCGAAGCGTATTCAACGAAATTTGGAATTTCCAGATCTCTGTGGATTTGGGCATTGGTCATAAACCAGGGAGCCCCGACGATAATTCGGAGAACCGTGTTCTGGAGTATGTCCAATCGTTTAGTTTGGGAGATACTGGCACTGGAGGAGGTTAAAGCACCATAAGTTAGAATTGGTCGGAGAAACACCGTGTAAATCAGCAATTTGATTTTTAAGCTCAGAGAGCTTTTGCTGCACAGAAGTGGATATAGAACAGCCGTCGCCCGGAGGGACTTTGAGGTAATACTCGAAAAGTGATGTCTAAAAGTGAGTCCAGTATTGAGTGTAATCCCCAGATACCGGACCTGGGAGCTCCTAGGAAGGCGCTCACCCCCGACTGTGATGGTGGTCGGCGGGAAATTTCGCTTCTTCGAAAATCGGATGGCTTCACAGTTGGTGGTAAAGTGAATACTGAGAACTGTCATAATAGTCAGGCTTCGAGGAAATTGTAAAGACTGAAATAGTATCCTTGTAAGATGGTCTTCAGAATTGCTCGATTTTGGGTCGATAGTTTAAAAGTGGGCGAGGAAGATAGAAACTATTGGCCGTCTATTTTTCCATTTGAAAGCAAAGTACGCTTATTTAAGCGAAAAGTTGATATCTTACAAACAGAAAAAATATTCTCAGACACAAAAAAGAAATAAAAAAAGCTCAAACGTTGAAATGAGACCTCTAATTTGTAATACTATAATAAGTAGGACACATTGAACAGTTTCGTACAAGTATTTATTGTCTTAATTATTCTTTGTGCTTGTTGTACATTTATCTAAGTCTTCTCGAACAACTTCCCTAACAAAATACTTCTCTTGACGTTTCCAAAATATATTTTTTAATTACAAATCAAAATTATCAAGCAATAAGAAGCTTTATAACACTCGAATGCAACAACCGCCAATTGCTTCTAACCTCTAGAAAGGAATGACATTTTTCTTGTTTAAACTTAAGTTGATACTATGAGGTAAGTTGACTTATTTTGCAGCGTGTGTGTGATACAGGTTAGATTATACTGATGGCAGATTAGGTTTTGCCGTTTTGACAAATACCTACATACAAACGTTTCAGTTGAAAAAATAAAAAGTGAATAATAAAAATAGCTACAATAAATGGTCAAAGTGATCTTCATTATTTTTCACTTATCTATATTCTGATTCCTTTTTTTCCACGGCACACTTCATAATTTACTAAGCAAATACACAATTCCAGATACCTAGAGGTTGTGCAATAAAAATATGAATAATATTACTAACTGTAGTGTGTGGAACAAACATGTTATGCAATTTTGCGAAGCTATTTAACCACCTTCTCTATAATATAATTTAATTGAAGCACATATTTCTAAAAGATCAATGGTCACGAATCTTGTAAAGATAATAACAGCATATCAGCAATGTTCGTCACACTAGCAACAACAACAAGTTGACGTGATTTATACCGATTTTGCTGAGGCATTTGAATAGCATTGAATACAAAATATTGTTTACTGAACTAAAACATACAGAATTTTTTTCAACAAAGCTTTAGCTTTCCTGGGAATGGTGCGAAATTGTTGCCAAATTCACCTATTAACGTGTGACATTGCCAAATGGTACAATTACTAATTTTTTGATACTGTTGTGTGCTAGATTATCCTGAGCAATGTACAGTATTATCAATAGTCTAGACCAGTGATTCCCAAAGTGCTCTAGGTGGAGCCCCAGGGGTCCACAGGAGACTCGACGGGGGTCTACGTTGGCGTGGGGTTCACAATTCGTAAGCAGGTGTCTACGAAAATCTATCTGGTTTCGATAATGAAGAACTTCAATGTTGCCTTGAGTTCACCTATCAATGTAGGCAAATAATATTTTAAAAACAGCTACAATAAATGTTCATTTCCTATAGATAACGCTACTCTTCGTCTCATGTTATTGAAAGCACTCCTTAAATTATTATTTCTTTAATTTTGGAGAACTTTAGTAAGTTCTTCTATTGTATGAGGACGATTCACCAATACTCTATTTCCTAGATATGGATAAATGAAATTGTCCATAATTGTTTAACTCGGAGATCGTGGTGAAAAGTCTACTATCTGATTATCAAAGAATTCATGTAAAAATTCCATCGTTTCGGAGTTCATCATCATGTAATTGACCAAAAATCCCTCTACAGGAATCCCCAAGACAAACGCCAATTTTTTGTGAATGCTATGAAGAGTGTTTCAAGAACTTCATGTGTAATCGCATCTAAGAACCACTGACAGTAATTTTTGGTTATGTGATTGATGAAGTTGGGAAAAGCTCTTGCACGCAATGAAATTTGTATGGATAGATATTTTTGGTGAATTCTGTGGTAGGTCCCAAATGACAGTTGTGTTTGTTGCGGAAATTTACTAATCGATTTTTTAGGTGTTTGGGTTATTCCTTCCTCAACATCTGCTACATTTTCAATTATCCGCTCTAGTGATTTACCAGCACCTGATTTTTGGGCCACAGACCATGTTTCACGGAATTTAGCCACTGACTCCTGAATCAATTGGCGCAAAACTGTTGGAAAATTTGGAATTTTTTAGTTTTACACCATTTCTAAAGTATGATGGTAACATAAACCCTATTGTGATATATGTACCTAAAGGGTTTGTCATTTAAAACAAAGAAAACACTATGCAATCGGTCATACCAACTTGACGTGAACTATACCTTATACAGTAAATAAAACTCCCATTCAGAGTATTATTTTTCACGATTAACCTTGCCCGTTGTTGAATCAGCGAAACGTCTCTCGCCTTTATAAAAAAAAGTTGAAGGCCCGCCCGCCTAAATTAACGATACCAGAAAAAAAGCCCGCCTTTTCGTTGCTGGGTAGAGAGAACAATTTGCCACAAACACACGAAGACAACTTATTGTGTATGTATACAACGCCGTCCGTATAAAAGGATATTTATGTAAAATATTAAGCCGAATTCCCTCTTCGATTTTATCGCACGTCTAAAGACATTTACCTGTCGTCTCTCGCCTGTCAGCGTTTCTCGTTCTTTACCAAAGTTACGACGGCGTGTATGTGTA
>ML219047.1:1280-22894 GCA_004785975.1 Popillia japonica | reverse complement strand
CTTGTCGTGCTTCGATTCGCAATTAATTTGAAAAAGATGGTACATACGTATGTACATAAAATCTTACTTTTCTATGTTTGTTTATTTTCACACTAAACTCTGCTGATACACTGATGGTGCACGCGATACGACAGGTTTTAATACCTATCGAGAACTAGAAAACTAGGAGCTTTGTAATTGTATAGTTGCAAATCTACAAGAAATTGGGTTTCACGTTTGTGCACTTTTCTACCATTAGAAACTACCATAACAAGCATATTACACCAGACAAAACAGACATTTATTTCTTGCTTTTCAAATTCACTACAGGCACTTGTCCATGAATATCAATTAGCCAGTATTTACTACCTTTTTTAGAATTTTCTTGCCAATGTATAAACATCATGGCTCAACAAGGTACCTACTTTTGCTTCCTGCTCCTTCTGTTTTTATTATACTAAAAGGTCAAAATTTCTTTGTATGTGTAACTTACATATCAAAGTAACAATATATCCATCTAATGACCATGCATTTCCAAAAGTCAATACTCTTGAAGCAGTTATAATTTGACATTCGGAATCGCAACAGTCATACAATACGTATACATATATGGCTCATTATTTGTGATATAACTGTGTATAATACTATTTGATTCAATGCGTAACTCACTGTACATAATTATTAAATACAATGTCTTACAAATTAATATTAGCGGCAAACAACCATCCATAGAAAAGTTATCTATAATAGCGAGTAGCATATAATAAGATTCATGTATGAAATTAAAATTAAATAGATAATTATACAGCACCTAATTTGGTTGAGATCCTGCGCAAAGACAACTTCCCGCTAAATAACCTGATACCCAAAGTTTATATGTTGTAGATAAACATATGTATGTACACGAATAATACATAATAGCTACATATGCTATATGTATGTATGTGTGTACATCTACATATATTAGCGCATGCTTCTCAAACATACTCAACTAATTAGAGTTTGTGATTTAATCGGAGTTGTTCACATATTTTTTGTATATTGTAATTATGTATTCACTATACTTTTTCAATCATCAATAAATTCACAATTGAGTGCTATGTAGTTTGTATGTACTTTACTTCAAGCTGTGTCGAATCACATTTTAACCTGCATATCTACTTAATACGAAAGATGTTCATCGTCTTAATGCTTTTGTTTAGCTTTTTATTCTACAAGAATAGAGTTTGATAACTAAGTTAATTTGAGAATTAATTAAAATTTACAAGGTACTGTTTTTTATTATAACGCATTCTTCAGTAAAGAAGAAAATCGTTTGAAGTGAAACAAAGAAACCTTTGGTACTAAAAGCTTTTTAATTACGAAACCTGCAAACGTACATTTTTAACTAGCTCTTCATTTTAACCATTTCCATTTGCTTTTGCTGCTACTACATTTCTAGTTGGCCACAACTACGATGTAAAATACTGGGTGTGATTTAAATATAAACATTAAAAACTTCAAGCAGGTAGTACCTATAATAAAGATAAATTGTTTCTAGAGAAGAAGATTGTTTAACCATTATCGTATTTAATGAATTTTAAGGGGGTAATGTTTCTACAGTTCTCTACTTTCTTATCATTATGAGCAGAATGTGTGTCTCGACCAAATAATATTGAGAAACATAAAGAAATTGTTCTCTATCCTAACCTTCTAAATCAAACTATTAGATATATAGGTTTCGATTTTTCTACAAAATGAGAATAACATTTTGAACGCTTGCTAAGCTTCTTTTCTAGTAGAATAGTCCCTCATACATTTCACCATACTTTACCCACTAAAATTCCGTTTTTAATTTTTCCATCACTACTTTTAAAACACTTCAGGGCATGAAGTCAAGAGTATCATGTCATTGACAGAACTTTTGGTTAATTCTTAATTACTATGTAACAGAGAAGATACACACTGTCATGCATCATTTTGGTCCAGCAACGAATGACCACCATCTCACTCACACAAAAAGCAGCAATGCTTTACTTCAGGCTGCAATCCAATATAATGTGCAGTAACCTACAAATCACCAAAAATATCGCATGCAGATACTGAATATTGAAGCTAAATCAAATATTGATAGAAATTCATTGTTGTTATGGTATATTGTAGGAACAGAACTTTTAAATCAACTTAGAGGGTCCGATGAAAAAATGTCATTTTCTTAAATTATGTTTAATACAAAATGTCTCAATACGGGAAATATCATGGCAAAATATCAAACCATTTTCGTCACAAAATTAGTCTCTAAATTAAGAAAGAATATTACGATAAATACTTATCTTTATATTTTCTATGATTTCTAGTTAACTCTATACTTCGTATGAAATTTTTAAGGTATTCTTATGTCAACAAATCACATGAGAGGAACAACTTGATTTAAAACTTGTACGATAAAAATTTTCTTTCTTTCTTCCTTATCACGATTAAGATAATAACGTCGCAAAGTTTGACATTGGACAAATAGAGGCGAGAACATTTTAAAATATTTCAAGTTAACTGAATTAAGACTGCAAATTGCTTGAAATTCCATTATTGCCAAATATAGTGCAGCCTTCTCCAAGTATTACCAACTCTATTTGTTAGTGCTATGCATAGTAACTCTATTAAGTGCAGTTATATCCCTGACCTACACACATCAAATTCCATGATTGTATCGTCCAAATAAAGAAATGTTTCACGTCATATAAATTTAAATTTAATATTCTAAATTTTATTATTGCATACTACATAAGTTTGATGTTTTGAAATAGTAACAAATCAGAACCTACTTGTTAAATTATCAATAATTTAAATGTTTTGTATATGTACACTATGTTACATCTTCTTCTACAGTTGATGCAAAAATTTAGTTCGCAATAATTTAGAATTATTGCTACCAGCTAAAATACTCTGAACAACAAAATTTGATTTACATAGAAAGTGTGTAAGAGATTATACAAAATAAGTAAAGCGCAGTGCACAATAAAATTCAAAAATTTCTATAAGCACTCTCGTATTGCAGATTTCTTTTCTTTCAAAATACGGAAATTATAGAAGGTCCACTCTTGTACTTTTCTAAAGATTGGTTTTTATGATTCTAGTTATTTACAGCAATTATAATTTTTTGAAAACTACAACAACAACTAGCATTATGATTTGGTTAAATTAACTGTATAATTATTTATATTTACACATATGATTTACATTTTCGAGTACACAGTTCAGATATAAGGTACGTAGGTTGTCGTTTCATTACTTGATTAATGAATCTCAAGTATGTAAGATAAAGTTATATATACAGAGTATCATTGAAAATCAAATTTCAATACAATACAATACAATACTCTTCAGAATTCTGAAACAAATCCGGCAGCAGAAACACCATCAACAACTTTTATGGATATAATTTTCCCAAAATCCTCAAAAAGGCACAGAACGGAATTTGAAGTTTGAAATTTGAGTTTATTGAAATTCGAAATTACGAACTTTTTCCGGCGACTGCTAATACCAAAATAGACGTGGTAATTAATAGGAACTTTAGTTGAAGTGGTCACAGTGTTCAGATGACTTGGTCAATTTTTCCCCGTAAAGATATGACAATTTTACGTGGGAGGTATGTCCATTTCCACTCTAACCACTCACAGAGTGTAAAAATAAATACTCTGAAAGCTATGAAACAGAGAGTTCTCCAAATTTTACGTCACTTCTATATGAAAACCAAAAAATGTTAATAAGTGACTTAGTCACTTTTTGCAGTAAGCTGACGGAATGTTCTAAGATACATATGTCACACTGCTCATGATATTTGAACATGGAAAGATTCTGATGTCCATTGCTTCGAAGATCAAATGCGCATGCGCCTGATATTTTATTTGAACAATCGTTTAAATCGTTTGAAAATCGTTTCACAATGATTTTATTAAAGACAGCCGACCAGTCAGAGTTTGGTAATATTTCTCTGCCCGAAGGCTTATCTTTCAGTACGCATGCTAGGTAGGGTAGGCGTACGCACTTAATCTAAGAATATTCGTGTTAACGTCTAACGATTTATTAACTACTTAATTTTTTTTCTATAAAAGTATAAAAGTTTTTCTCTAAAAGACTGTAAAGCTAAGAGTACGCATATGTGACATTTACAATGTAACCGTTATTTTTCATGTAATTTCATGCTAATATTCGCATACGTTCCACCCAATTTCATCACTGCATTGATCACAACATAATTCTCCCAGTCCCCCATATACTGTGCAAGCCTCATGGTACCATTCGTCACAGTATGTATTTACATTGTATGCATTGTACTCGGTGAATCGGTATACAGGGTTTTCAAACTTAAGTCGGCACTATTGCTAACTAACTAAGGGAATTTTTATTACAAACGATGTAACATTCCATCATATCACATTTTTCTAAATGCGTGAAAGGCATTTTTTCATCAATAAACACAAAATGTTAATTGCTTACTGACAGAGGTTTAATTCAATATTTCAATGTTGATGACATTTGCAAAACAATCGAATTTTGTTTATGAAATAACAGCCACCTTGGCAAATTTAAAAAATCATCAATAACTGTTATTATTGACTTTAGGATAAAAGTTCATGGGAAAGTTTTTGTTCAGAATTAATTGACCCAGTACGTCAATAATTTTTTTTTAAATGCCATTGTAATTTGCTTGAAAAACTACACTAGTTTGCCTATTTAACCAACTTTGTCGCTCCAATAATAACAAAGTTAGCAATAGTGCCGACTTAAGTTTGAAAACCCTGTATAGCCCATTGCACATGGAATACCGACATTCAGACCGCAATTTTCAAATTTTAAATTTGGGATCATTGCTGTTTGTTAAAAGCTTTTGCTTAATTGGCTTTGCATTTGGTTTGAACAACGAGTACGCATGCGAACTCGTTGTCTGTGTATTCTTTACTAGCAGGCGTATTGCTTACATTTGGAAAAATCTCCAGCTACAATCATCCCCTACAAAAATTATATCGGTAATGTACCCGCAAGGCATATATGCTTATATATCTATATAAACGGAGAACTTTTGGAAATAGTGCATCATACAATTATTACACAATTATTAGAAAAATTATATGGAAATGGTCGAAATTCAAATATATTACTTTATATACTAAACTAGGCCTTTTTTGAAACTAAATTTTTCTTTGTGAAAGGAACAAGTAACTACACACCTATAAACAGTACAAGTATTGAAGTCCGTAAATCACGAAAGAAACTATTTGCAATGCGTACTCTTAGCGACCACGTACTCTTACCCTCGTTTCCCTTACTGATACTTCCAACCGTTGGAAACGGCTGCAAAAACAAAGCTAATACTAATACGAAAACCAAATAAAATTAAGCATAATGATGAAATAGAATTTTAGCTGCCATAAAAATTTTATGGAACGAAATGTCAAGCGAAATGTAGAAGTAAATGCAAATGTGAATGTATTCCAAAGTTTTACAAATCAAAAACGGTTTATATAAACAAAAGAGATTTTTTGTACAACTAACGGCTTCAAACATACTGCAAATTTTAAGTATCAGCAAGTAATTGTAATTAGGTCTTAAAACACTTTTAATTGGGATATTCTCAAATGCAAATTAGGCTAAGATATTGAGGTACATATCAGAAATAAAGCTAGTAGAAGCGGCCCAGTATCTACGAAAAAGATAATTTCTGTATTAGTAAGAATAGCATTTGGAGAATACAGCAAGAAGCTACTTTACATTTGCAAACCTGCTAAAGTAAATTGCTGAAACTAATGTAAGGAAAAAAAAAACTAATTGTAAGGAATAATCATAATAAAATGGAAGTATGCATATTTCCGTACCGGACTCTACTATATGTATATGCATACATATTATGTACTTATATTGTCGCAAAGCTCGAAGAAAATCAACTGTAACTTGACTAGTACGGAATAAAGCTACCCGCACATAAATATGTGTTGTGAAATGTATTTTTTAAAACTTACTATGCGTCAATGCAATAGTGTTATCTATCGGTAGTCTCAACATTTATTTTAATACGTATTTAACAAGCATAGCTTTAGTTGCTATCAGAGTGAAATGGTACAAATTCTGAACAAAAATGATTTTGAACCCAAATTCTAGTCTGGTAAAAATATCTGTGAATTTCATGCTCCTATTTATACTTTATATTTCTATAACTACACTCTGTTATTAATCTCTGCTACCCTCCGAAGTGATCTTCCAATTAGTTTTAAAACTGGCGGCATAAATAATTGTTTTGACAGATGTGCATAGTTATTTCCAGATTTCTTAAAATCACAAAGTTTATTTCTGGAGGCATAAAACTCCTTAAGCAAATATATTAAGTTACAAGTTTACTCCCACGAAAGTAGAAATCTATCACTTATACATTAACACATACATATATACCACAACGTGTCTTTCTATTTATATCAAATTAAAAATTACTGCACCTATGGAGCCAATTATTATTGTGTACATAGGCAAATTCTTACCTTATACACGTGCGGTACTACACCAATCTGCATTTGATATTTGGTTTTTCTCAACAAATTGAAATATACCAGACTTCGAGCCAATTTATCAGTTTTCCGAGTTTCTTTATTTACTTACTTAGGTTTTTATACTTAATCAATTTCTAAAATTAAAAACAACTATTTGAATAATAGTAGCTAAACTTTAGTAAAATTAGTTTTGTAACTACTATCTAATAAAAATGCAAGGCAACGATTCAGCAAGTTTTTCTTTAGATTAATTTAAGCAGGAAAAGCATATCAAATAAATAAAAACGTTAAAAAAATACTCATAAAAAACTGTAGCTGTAACTAACAAATGTAAAACATATTTTATGAATAAATGTTTGGGGAATAGTTTTTTATTTATTGCTAAAGATGAGTTAGATCCGTTAAAGAATTCGGTTAACTGATAAATTACGCATCTGAACGTTGAATTATGAATTTACATAAAGTGAAAATACTGCGGTTTGAAATCAACTTAAATACCTCTTGAAAGATTCTCTTCCGTTTTTTCCACACAAACTAAGTTTTCTCTCCACTTTCCACTTTTCTTAGACAAACAATGCAAAAATTTTAATTTTAGGTTGAAAGACAACACATTAAAAAACTGTGATGTTAAAAGTCTGAGTACCGGAAAATCGAACTTCTCTCACCGGTATTTTAAAAGTTTTCGAAAGGCAATTTCGCGAAAGTTGCGGTGGTTCAACGCACAACACGATATATCCGTGCCCTAGGTTCGTCCGGACGCTAGCGACGCTTGCTTTCGACTGGCGCTTCGAAACTTTTGGAGCCGGCATGCTTCTATGTTTCTACGTGTGATAAACGTCCTAATACAAAAAAAAATGCTACTGTGTATACTTTACCTTGCAACGAGCGTATTTTGCGACCGAAATACAGGTTGTTGGTTGCATGCGTAGATTTAGTACTCGGCTGCCATTCATTTTTATTAATGTACAAGATTTGTGTACAATTCGGGGAGAGTTACTGTAAATATTTTATGTTTTGGGGATATAAAGCATACATTGCAAAAATTTTTGCGGAATATGAAGGGTAAATCAAACCGTGGTAGTTCCAATAACTTTCTCATGCATTTGTGGAAAACTTACTATAGACCATAAATGCTACATGTGAACTTTTATGTATCCATGTAACATAAGTTCTCTTGCTTTACATTTATTCGAAGGTGTCTGAGGGTAGCAGTATGTTGAATTCTAAATTTCGAAACTAAATAAATATGATAAAAGGAAATACAATTATATTTTTATTACTTTAACAGCACCTAGTTATCAATAACTATAAAGAGAATAAATTGGATTTCTGAATAATAATAATAGAATTAATGATAAAAAGGGAGCTTATTGAATTTTAACAAAATCGTGGAGCCAAAATACGACTCATTATAATTAATAGCCATGTGAAAGACCGGTGCTTTTACCAAAGTGTTAGTTTTGGCTGGAGGATTAGAAAGTGTACTGCACATCCTAGTATTTCTCGCTGCCACATTGAAATTTACATAAGGAACCAATGATGAATCTATCCTATTTTGCACTATATTTATTGCGACGATCTTCTAACGACAAGAAACTATATTGTAGTAACCTTGTGAAATACCTGAAGAATTTTAAAGTTATCAGACCGGAAACCGTTGTAGACGATGTATCCATTCTGATTACTAAGGTAGAATAAAATCAACTTCAGCAAAGAAGCACAGATTCCCATAGTATCCAGTTTCAATAAAAGGGTAGGTATCATGATCTACGCGATCAAATGCTTTCGCAAAATCGGTACAGATCACATCCACTTATTGATGTTCGTCCAACACTATAGAAATAGAAATAGCTTAAATATTACGTAAATTTATGTATTACCATTATTTCACCAAAACGGTCACATTTACTAACGCATGTTTAATAGATAACAGAATACTTAACATTATTATAATTTATGGATTCATTCACCCTGTCAAGTTTTTCAAAACATTTTGTTACTGTATTATGACAAGTTCCTCGTCTTTCCCTTTCGATTCCGTCAAATTGAAACCATCATTGTTCTGTAAATTTGTAGTAAACTATATATGTAATTATGCTGTTATATGTAACAGCTTATATAAAGCTGGATCACAGATACTTATAAAAATTAAACTTCTCGACACATATATACATACATTGTTCTGTTTCGTGTTGTAACTGTGGTTTAAAAAGAATGTCTATTTTAAGCTTTTCAATTTTAAGTATTATGAGTTTGTCGTGTTTTGTTATTTCTTGAAACCTACTTCCTACTACCCTAAAAAATAATAATAATAATAATACCTAATAAATGAATTTATTGGCATAATAATACGTACATAGTTTATAATAATAATAATAATAATAATAATACCAAAAAGACCATATCACCTAGCCGTTACATAAAAGTACGTGTTCGATGTTCTACCTATAGCCTCATAATACAATATAGAGAAAAAAAAATAAAAGGAAAAATGAGAGAGAAAGAAAAAAAAATTAAGCCTATAATTATAATTAAAATTAGGATGAGAAAACAAGGATACAAACTCAAATAAGAAATACCTAATTAATAGAGAGTATAAATGCCACTTCCTGCAAATAAAACTGCTACAATCTGTTATAGTTCTGAATAGCAGTAAATAATAATTGGAAACACAACATCAAGATTTGGGAAATCCGCAAGGTAGACTGCTACATCTATTGAGTCTCCAGCAACATTTCTTTAAGACCTTCTTTAAGATGTAATTAAAATGACATAAAGCAAGGAATTCGCATAGCAATAATTTGGTACCATGATCAAACAGGTGTCTGTTAATATATATAGCTTTAAATATGGAAAATGCTCTTTTAATAAGAGTCGTGGTATTGTAATTGAAGCGCAATTCTGCATCTATGTAAACACCTAGATTCTTTACAATATTAGAAAAGAGAATTTGCTGAGAATTAATGCAGATCTTGAGCATTGGTTGGACTTGCGCCCGAACTTTTTTAGGTCCAAAGAGGATTAATTGAGTTTTAGGAGGGTTGATGTTCAGACAGTGTAAAGCCGAAAATTTCTGCAAACTGTTTAAATCTTTATTAACGTTTTTCTCGGCAATATTCCACTCAGACGGAAAGAACGACGTATACAGTTGCGTGTCGTCAGCATATAGATGATATCGGCAAGTCCTAAGAATATCAGGCAATTTTGAAGTATAAATGGAAAATAACAATGGGCTAAGTATAGCGCCTTGAGGAGCACCCTGCGTAACACGTAAGACGTTGGATATTTTGTTATTACTACTAACACGCTGCGTTCTATCGCTCAGGTATGAGGCCATCAACCCAGATGCAGCATCACTCATTCCAATCGACTCCAAAATATGTACTAAAATTTTATGGTTGATCGTGTCGAAAGCTTTACTAAAATCCAATAGTATCAATAAAGTTAATTTTCCTTCGTCAGAAGCAGATAAAATATCGTCCACAATAGTTGTTAATGCACTAGCACAGCTATGGTGACTACGGAAACCTGATTGAAATGCTGGTAAAATATTAGCTGTATTGACGTAATCGCGCAGTTGAGATTCTAGAATCCCTTCAAAAACTTTTCCCATTGATGGTATAATGCTTATAGGGCGCAGGTCCTTCAACATTTCTGGCCGAGGTATCTTAGGAATGGGAGTGATTAGTCCAGACTTCCAGAGTGAAGGGTACACAGAATTTTCGATACAGTAGTTAAATATATGTTGAACGTGGTCACTTAGTAGAGGAATGCAGAGATTTAAAACATTAAGATTTATACCATCCACACCAGTGGCATTACTTTTTAGAGTTTTCAAACTCTTAATAACGTCAGACGCAGATACAGCTTTGAAAGAAAATCGAGAAATAGAGTTGTTTCTATACATGTCAGCTATAACCGCGTAATCTGTGGCCTGAGGTGGTTGGGAGTGGGAAAAGAAAGTATTTAATGTATTCACGTCAAAATGTTCGGGTATTATGCTAGACTTGTTATTACTTAGATTAAGATTCTTGATTTCGCGCCATAAGTATTTCCTATTACTGCGGTGAAGCCTACATTGAAATTGAAAATATGCGATCTTTTCTCTCTTGATAGCTCGATTAGTCTCGTTCGGGGGTCTAATATAATCCTCGAAAATAACACAATAATTAGCAAACTACTGGTGATGGTTATAATAAGATATATCACGAAAATCTTGAATACTGGTTCCATCGCAAAAATTTTCTATTAATAGTTTTCTAAGAAGCAAGTCAAGTCGACCAGAAAGCTATTTTTTATTATATTTTTCAATCCACTTACCACAATAGCTTCTATTGAATTTAGAATAAGGTAGTGACAGCATACAGGCCCAACTAACTATTTAAGTTTTCTGTAAATAAAGAAGAATTGTAATATATTTATATTTTGTAAATGTTATCTTTTTTAGACGTGATTTTTATAATACGAAATTAGTATTTAGTCAATAAAGGGTAAACATTGGTAGAAATTGAATGAAAGTACTGGACAACTACGTATTTAACTGAATATGGAGCAAAGAGAAAATACCAGAAGTGTGGAAAATTGGAATATTGATACTCATACATGAAGGAGGTGATACTAGTCAATGTGGAAACCACAAAGGATTACCTTACTTGGCATTATGCTGAAAATAAATATATGAGAGAATTTTAGAAAATAGATTACTTTTAGAAATCTAAACACAGCTTGAAGAACCCCAAAGCGGATTTCGAAAAGGTAGAGCAATGCAGCATCATATATTTATATTAAAGCAAATAATAGAGAAGAATCGAAAGCAGAAGCTTTCTATAGTATACCAAGAGATGAAGTATGGAAAACCTCAAAAAACGAAATACAAACAATAACCTCTGTAACACTATAGCCAGTCTCTACAAGAATACAGGAAATGATGTAAGAACTGAATATCCAGTCCGAAGAATTTCTAATTAAGGATGGCCTGAGCCAATGAATGCTTAGTCCAGTCCTTTTTAATGTGGTGCTTAACGATGGTATTAAATAACTTAAGAACAAAACGAAAAAACTCCGTAAAGGGTATAGAAACATGCATGTAGTGGAAATAGTAGAATGCGCCTTCCCCGATGACTTGCCAGTATTTACTAAAAATGCAAACTTACATCCATGAAAAATAACGCAGCAAAAAAAATTTACATAAATACATATATACAAAACTAAAGTCATGGTAATAGGAAAAAAACGATGTAAAGGTAGAAAGTAAGCTGAAGGGAAGGAAGTTAAAACAGTTAGATACATTTAGATATCTTGCGGTAAATATAAACAAATCTCAAACAACGTAGAAATTGTTGGGTGAATAGAAAGTACAAATAAGCTATACTATGACACTAAGTAACTCATTTGTGAAGAAGAAAGGAATAACCAAAATTACCAGTTAATACACGGTATTCAAATCAGTTTTAACATGTGGTTGTGAACGTTGGAAAATCTATCGAATCAGATGGAGAGCAATACGTTAGAAATGAAGTATTTAAGAGCAGTTAAATGAGTAACTAAAAGAGATAAAATAAGAAACCAGAAAATGAGAGAAGACCTCAAGCTGGACGCGATTTTGGAATACATGGCCAGGCAAATAGAAAAGATGTGACTAGCGAGAACAACAGATAAGAGAATAAGAAGTAGACGAAGGAAAACGTGGAACAATACAGTTGGGAATAAAATATAAAAGAAAGGACAAAATGTATTTAGTCCATTTAGTTAATTCTAATTATAGAAAATAATTGAATTTGTACACCTAGGTTATTCAGTATATGTATATGTATCTATATATACATACATATATAATTTGGAAAGGTAGGACATATGACAAGAATATATTTCTTATTACTAACTTCTCAATATCTTAGAATTCGAAGCCACTGAATAACCACTTTTAGTTACTTGCCATACACTTTTCAGTAAACTCTATATCCTACTACCAGTCACAAAATCATCTCGACAAAGTAGATTCAATCAAGTTTGATGATTTATCACGTGCAACAAATACTAATAATGTTGTACTATAATTTATGTTCTTTTAATTATGTTGTCTACGATGGCAATTTCAATAATTACACACCACTATAAATACACTTAAATGAATCTACATACATACAAAGCCAGTTACCGACAGTCACTTATAAATTCTAAAGACGGAATATTAACAGTAACGGTAAATCACTGGGAATTCTGAGGATCTAGGTTTTATGCTTGTACTTATACAGGTATTAATTATGTACACTCCCGCTCATGAAAATTGTAACGCTTAATTAATTCCACAAAACTCATTCATTTGTACATTAATGAAAAGACATTCAATTGCATACATACATAACTTATTACACCCTGCAAATTGACGCGCACACCCTGTATAATCTGAACGCGTCATTTATGAAGGGACATCTTTAGAGTCATTATATTTGGCTTCGGGCAATATTTTTATTTGTTAAATTTCCTAGTCCAGAAATAAAAATTCTCTTGGGAAGGCTAAAATATAGAGAATTTACAAGGTTTCTTAGGTAAGAGATTTTAGGTGCCTTATATGTAGATCTGTATTTGGAACTTGATGTAATTTCGTGTGCAAATGCCTTTATTCGGAAATAACAACGCTTGCAGTCTTGTGTTATTTTTGTTGTTATTTTTTTGTGTCACACGAACAACTATTAGTTTCGTAATTTTCAACTAGCAATCTGCGCCGCTCTGTCTTTGTTGTTCCTATGTAGGGTTTCTAGTGCTCTTGTGTTCCAACAATTGAAATGGTCAAACAAGTAACAACGTGAAACTATTAGACTGTAGACCAAGGACTTGAATTACTCGAAAATCGTTCCAGAGGTCTTACACGGAGGTGTTCTGTTTGCTTTGATTCAATATAATCAGAAGTAGCACAAAATTTGTTAATGTTAACTTTTTCACAAGAAATCATATGCTGTGTGAAAAAATGAGCATTGGAAACCTGTGACTATTGGTAATCCCAAAATATTTAACTGCTACTAAAAGACCCTAGTATATTTTTACACAACTAAAACAAATATTTCGTCTATTTTGCCTTTGGAGAATATATCCCAAGAAACAAAACAACAGATTGTTGCATATTTTCTAGTAAAAAGAGGTAGTTGCTCACTCAGGTTAATATGGGCGGGAAAAACTTGACAGGCTGCATGAAATTATATATTATTTATTATTATTTAGTTACCATAACACCTTCCACTTTTTCATTATGTACAATTACTTTGATAGGTTTAAAGCAGTGCCCAATGCTAACAAAACCTTTCAATTATTGCCTTTTGATATTTTTTTGTCGATTCATTGCCTTTTGGAGTTATTTTACCAGGTCTTTAAAATATCTTGAATATCCTTGAAAATGTTAATACACATTGGATCTTTTGATATATACAGGGTGTCAAATGAATGGTGTCGGAAAAATAAACAGTATAAAACTGAACTGACCTTTCACAAGAAAGGTAAATCTAAAAAAATTACGATCATATATTAAAATAATTTCTCCTTTAATAATTACCAAATTTTGTTAAATAAACTTTGTTGAATCCGGGCCTGACACGTGTGTACAAGAAAAAAAATGGATCCTGCAAAAATTTCTAATAGACATAAACAGACATTTTTCATCAAGTTGAATGATACGTAAATACATAAATCCTTATTGTACTCTATGAATGCATTTGTTTACGAAGCAGCTTTGCTGCTCTATGAATTGCACATGTGGTCTTTTCACAAATATTCTATTTATAGGAAAGGTCACACATTTACTACAGATTTTATTTATTTCGACCTGTTCTTATTCGTAGGAATCAAGTGTTTTTGTTTTTTTCATTACAGAAACTTTCAATATTAAAGTACAACGACATATTATTACCTAATGATACGGAAGTTAATAATTTACTATTTGAGATGGCGTTCGTAGTTAATAATTTCTTCTTTTCAAATAATTCATGGTAGTGTTGAAGAGGACTCTTAGATGAGAAACATGACAAAAACTTAGAGTAGTAATGTCTGCAATTACTACCACGAGCGTCGAATGCACGCTTTTGTGCGACGGCAAAACTTATCATAAGCTGGGCCGCTGCGCTGTGACAACACAGTCTCGAATAGCCTCCACGCCTAAAATTTCCCGTCGACGATCATAAACAAAGTTCTTCATATATCCTCACAGGGAAAAATCAAAACAGATTCAAATCGAGACTTCGTGCTGGCCCCAGAATTGTTTCTTCTGTCTATCTATTCAATGTGCAAATGTCTGGTTTAAATGTTCCCCATATAAGTTGGGCTACATGTGGAGGTGCCCCATCGTTCATGAACTACATTTGTCATCGTACATGTAATGGTATGTAATCCGAGTAATCGGGTAACGTATTTTGCAGACAACTTAAATGATCTACCGCATTTAAGTTTACAGGAAGTACATGTGGCCCAAATAAATGATCGTCCAATATTCCGACCCACACATTTATTGATGTCCTATGTTGGCATGAACTCTGATGGATATCTTGTGGATTTTTATCGCCCCAGTGATAAATATTATGGTAATTCCGCATACCATTTTTTATGAAGCAGTATTCATCGGTAAACAGAATCACGGATCGAAGATTTGGAAATCGAGTTTCTGTTTGACAAAACCATTCACAACATGTAACCCGTCGAAAAAATCATTGTCTAATAGACGTTGGACTTTCTGTACGTAATACGGGTGCATTAAAAGATTTTATCCTGTTTCTCTCTTGCCATAATGTACACATAACGAATGCCTGTGAATGACTCAACGTTCCGCCTGTGTTGCCCATCCATTTATGCGTTCCGCTCGTACAACAGGGCTGGACTGAGATTGAAAAATATTATTTTCTGGTTACTGCGTGGATATAAAGTATTAATTTTTTGGAATTTAGGTTTCCATGGCATTAGCTTTAACCTCTCTTACTTTCATAAACTATTGAGTAGACACCCTGTATATATAATCCAGTAATCCCTTCTACCTTAACATTTCATTTCTGTTCCTTGTCATGTTGTTCGCCGCTGTCCAAGTTTTACCCTTCCTTCCCAGTATTTCTGCCATGACATCACAGCATGTCGGCCTTGGCTTTGCTCATCTTTTATTTTTCATTGTCTTGCTTCGCATACCATTTTTGATGCTCTTATATTTTCCATTCTGTATAAATGTCTCCACCGTCCTAACTATCTTTGTTCCATATTTTCTAACATTGACTGCATTTTTAAATGGTTTCTTCTTTTTGCGATTCATATTATCTCTATACTTGTAACTCTTCTTAAATATTTCATTTCTATTTGATATCCAAGATTCAGAGCCATATCTTCATACAGGTCGGTATATTGTCTCATATACTTTTAATTTTGTTTCACGGAATATCTGTTTTTGTTATTGAAATTACTCATCCTGATACAGCTTTGATGTTTTTTTTTCTATTATTTGATTAATCTCGTTGTCCTTATACCGTGTGTCCGTAAAGTATGGAATAAATTCATTATTTGCGAAATAAACAATTTTAACGAAATTTCCCGAAACAGGTCGATTTTTGATTTCAATTTGCTTTAAGTTAGCGGTATAATTACATATATAGAGTGAACCATATGTGAGAAATGACATTATCGACAACCTTTTTAAATGGAACGTCCTGTACATTGTTCGAGTTTTAGAATATACAGAATATTCTGAAGTAGTAAAAGTAGGCGATTAGTTTTTGAGAAATGTCACTATTTTGATTGATATTTAATAGAAGTTAAATAGTACAAGAATTGTATTAATTCGTGTATATTCTGTATAATTGCTTCGAATTAAGTTAAAGTGAAAATGAAAAAATTGAAATATATCACATACGCGAACTCAGTTGGAAGTGTGTGATTTATTTAACGATAAATATCCAGAAAGACCCATAACGCAATCAACAGTAAGTAAGGTTGAAAAGAAATTTCGGGAAACTGGTTTGGTTGAAAGTGGACGCAAATCAGGTCGCCCGTCTGTCAATTTTGATACAAAAGTATATGTTCTACTTGCTGTTGAAGGAGATCCGCATATTTCTGTTCATAAGATTAGTCGTGATCTCGATGTTAGCAAAACAACGGTACACCAATTATTAAAACTGGAAAAACGGCATCAAAACTTGTACAGGAATTAAACGATGATGATCCAGATAGAAGAATAGAATTTTGTGAAGCAATGATGGATAACTACCACCGAGACGCTCTTTTTGTATCAAACATAATTTAACTTTCACGTCAAATGGCGAGGTCGATTATCAGAATTGTAAATACTGGGCAAAAGAAAATTCCAAATGGATGCGTGAGCATCATAAACAAAAGAAAAATCTACGGGCTGGTATTGTAAGAAATAGAATCATCGGACCGTACTTTTTCGAAGGTAATTTAGACGGACCGAGATATCTTCAGTTTTTAAGAGGCTTTTTTATAATTACTTTAGTTAATTTATTCCCCAGTGGGATTCATCCTGGAAAGTTTGATAAAAGCTTATGGCTTCAACAGGATGGTGCACCTCCGCATTATGCTGTAGATGTTCGGAAGTATTTAGACGAAATTTTTCTGAACAGGTGGATTGGTAGACTTGGACATATTGAATGGCCAGCGAGTTCGCCAGACCTTAATCCTTTGGAATTCGAACATAAATAAACAATATTTCTCCGGAAACCATAAACGAGGTTCAACACGAATTTATTAATCGTTTAGGTTACTATCTGCAAGGGCTACAGGTCGAACATTTAACATATAATCATGTATCTGTTATCATTAACTATCAATAACATTGATAAATAAGATTAGTCGCCTACTTTTTTGCAATTGATAAGAAATAGTTATTACCGTGTATCTTTCAAATTCTGTCCGCTAGACTCCAAGTATCTACCTTTTTTGGAATCAGTTCATTAATAATAACCTAAAAGTGTCACCAAATACAGGGTGTTGTATTTAAAAAATATGCCGATGACGTAGTATTGACGTGGATCACCTTGTATAATGAATTTTTGTTGTAGAATGTAGAACATTAAAATTAAACATCGACGTGTTTTTTTAAACTACTTATGCTTTAGGAAATATCGAGTTTATTCCATACTTTACGGACATACTGTATATGTATACTTGTTATTTTACTAAGTATTATAATGGTTTATCGACAGAAAACCATTTCCAATATCTAAAAATGAGAAACTTTGTCAATCCCTTCAATAGTTATAGGACTAATTTCCATGAAGTTTATTTTAATATTTGTTGAGCGCCCAACTATATTGGCCCAACGTAGTATTAGAGAACTTTTAATACTTTTTTGGGTGTGGTCAGTTTTTGGTGGTCTAGATATTTGGGTCAATATGGATACCTGATTTAAGGTAATTTTCAACAAGTTTATCGTGTATCAACAGAAATAGAAACCCATTTTGGAAAGTATACAACCAGAGCAGTTTAAAAGGTTTGTTAGGCAAGAGATTTTATGTGCCTTACAGATATTTGAAACTTTTGGGGTAAATAATCAATTTAGTTATTTTTGAAGTATCTTTGCGTGTGCAAATGCCTATGTTCGGAAATAACATTGTATACAATACGAATATTATGTGTTATATGTGTTTCAATTAGTATTATCTACACGTCATTAGTTATTGAAAATAACGTCGGCACACTTATAACACAATTGCGTAGAGACGGCCTTTTTATTATTTAGTTTTTGAGATAATTTGTTCCAGCAGCGGTATGTGAGGGTGACACACGATATAGCATGTACCAAATCGACGACTAAACGAACGCGCCGGATGCTCAATGTAAATTTAGTCTGTTTGTCAGTAAATAAGGTCTTTTAATTAAAGCAAACAAAGAATTTGAATCTAAAAATGCAAATAGCGTATAATTTACAGTAGGATTCTTTATATTGAATTTGCATACAGGCATGCGTATGCAAATACATGTTGTGCTGGATAATAATTTTATACCGACTGGCGCTATTAGTCTAAATGTCTAGACTTGAATATCACACGATTTTTTCGTAAAATATTGGCTAGATTATGAATAAGTGAGATTAAAACATTTAAGCTACATATTGCTATGAAATACTACCCCATGAATCTTACAGCCATCTCGACAGAAGAATGACGAAATATTTAGAGCTAACGTTTTTAGTCATTTCGCTAAGGTTACGTTCACAGTAGAGCGACGACGAGCAAGACCATAGAAGAGGAAAGTGACGCAAACAAAAATTGCAATTGCGTCGCAGCTCAACTCTACTCCAGCACTATGACCGGTACCCTATGATTCAAGGTTATTGTTTCTGTGACTACTCTAGCCTCGTAGCTAGTCTCTCGCTTCGTCGCTTTACTGTGAACGTAACCTAACACATGTCCGGTGCGTTACACAGATGTTTAATGCATTCCAAACGTTATGTTGTTTCGAGTGTCAGTAGGTTTCTAATTTTTCAACCTGGCAACTGTAAAATATGGTATATCGTCGCCAAAATTATATTTTTATTCAAATTATAGAAGAAACACTAATGAGAATCCACTGTATTAGCTGCGAATTGCAATCAAACATTCTGAACACATATTTTGACGAGTTTAGAGTTTACAACAACAAAATCAAAGCAATTCGACTGCTATTAGCAGATTCCAGTTTCTCCGAAAATACATTTAACTACTACTTCTTCTAAAAGTGAATTAACACAGTGGAATTCTGAAACTATTATTCTATTATTTTGACTCAATAGGTATGTGTAGTTAAAATATGCAGTAGAATTAATATTGGTGGCTGATAGTTCTGTACCATAGTGTATACATAAATTATCTGGACAGTCGCAGTAGCTTCAAATAACTTTTAAACTGACATTATTTAATACAATGACATGAATTATTTCACATCGAATTTAATATTCAATGTTACGTAACTGTTATAATAAAATGTCATTGCCTGTTAGAGCGAGCTTGTTCAATATTATATCCTACCTATACGAATAGGTGATAGAGATATAAATGGACCCCTGTTTCATGCTTCAATAACGAATATCTTTTCAAAATACACGTTTCTTATAATTTATGTACTATCGAGAACAGATTAAACGACTCAAATTTCAAGCGCTATACCTTTACACAGATATTCAAAATGTTTGACAAATAGTACCGGGTGACTTTAATCAGAGGCGGATACCTAGCAGGTAAATTTCGGAAAAACAGATTCACAAGAAACGTACTGCTATATACAGGGTTATTCACGCTATACGGCACGGAATATTGCGGCGAAAATACGTGACTTTCAAAGTTTGGTTTTTGAGATATATGCAGGTTTATTACAGGTACTTTTTTAAATTATTTTCATATTATACAGGCTGTTCCAAAAGCTCTAAAAGTATCAAAGTTGTGTTTTCTTCAATGGAACACTATGAATGTTATTGGATTCTCTGATCAAAAGAAGTGCCTCTTTTAATAAGGTTTATAATATCTAAACCTTAAGTTTTTTTTCAGTAATTTGAATTTACTTCAAATCCACCATTATTTGCAGATTTCGAGTAGTGGTATTTAATTTATGTAAGCGCAATTTACAAGGAAGTGTACCAATAGATCATATTTTATATTCCAATTATAATAATGTTGCCATCTTATACATGGTGTCCAAAAATTTAAATTAATCAAATAAGAACTTTAAGAGTCTATAATTTAAATAGGACGCCATATTTTTTAACTTACCAGGAAATGTACTTTTTAATTATATATCGAATGGTATTTATGCCAAAGTTTTTGTATTTTTACAGAATAGTAAATAATAGTTTTTTTTGTACGATATGGGGTTTTTTAAAAAAAATTATTTATGTATCTAGATGCCTGTGATATTTAAAAATATCAGATGATTTACAATTATAAGAATAATAATGAAGAATACCTTTACAAGTATTCCAACAGTCCATTTCCAGACACTTATGTATTCGTTTTTGAAAACCTACAATAGATATCTGTAATGCATCTATATACATATTAGCATTGTACTATACAGATGTTATAGTACATACAGGTTGCGGATTATATGGATTAAACGTTTACTAGACAAACTTCATTAAATACGCATCTCATAAAATAATTGTCTTACGGATAAAGTTACGGCGAATCTAACGGTTTAGTGCAGTAGTAAACGTTGTGTCTCGTCAGATCGTTAAGTAATTTTGAATTGCCAATATATGAGTTTTATGTTCCGTTAAATGCATATCTCAACGGCGCCAATAGTTTTTCGCATTTTCAACTTTATAACGACCGTACTAGTTTTATACTATTATGTTTGATTTGAGCAAAACGATCAATTACCAAATTTATAGTTTTGCTCGAATGATTAATACTAAAATTGGTGCTCAACTAGATAACATAATCCTAATAAACATTGTATAACATATTTAAAGTAAGCACTGTGGTTACTGAAACGTCGCCTATATTGTTGCAATGCATGGCTTCATTTAGAACGAGGAAATATGTACTATCGAGTGCAAAGGTAACAACTTAAACTCCAATAAAACTTGTCTATTATTGGCTTTCTGTCCTAAATCGTTTTTCATGTAAACATAACTGGGCAATTGTAATAAGCCGTATAGCCGCAGATTTAAGGGTAGCGGCCATTTAAAAGAATTTCAACCAAGCGCATTATGAGTATATAGGAAATAAGTATGGTGTACTGGACTAATATAGAACGTATCCTAATTAATAAAAAAAAAGAAAGTGGATATGTTTCTTCGAGTCTTGTCGTGTAGCTATTGTTTGTCTTAACGTTTCGCTCATTGTGCTTCTTCAGAACGTTTCTAAAGACTGATCTTGTCGTCCCATTTCCGTTCTGCATCGCCGATCCGTAACCGTTTCGCTCAGGTGATCCATAACCGTACCTGTCCACTACACTGTTTCTTGTATGCCGATCTCGTAGTGCTAACTTCCAGGTATTGCTAAGTTTGTTGTATATTGTTTAATACGTCTTCACGATTAACGATGTTGTTATTGTATTATTAAGAATTTGCATACAAATTTTAATAAAGTGTACATTGCTGATTGAATACAATTTAGGTTTATTAGGTAGGTATATGAATTTTACTTGTACAGTACATTC
>ML219046.1:0-16961 GCA_004785975.1 Popillia japonica | reverse complement strand
ATGTTCAATACATTATTGTACACGCTTCCGAACTTCTCGAACTGCCTTCAGTATGGACCTACCATCTATTTGGTTTATCTTTTCACTAACTGCAATCTTTATGGTGTTTACGCTTTCGTACCTTTGCTTATAAATCTGGGTCTTTAAATAACCCCATAAAAAAAATCAAGGGGCCAATCTGGCGATCGGGAAGGCCACTGAATAGAACCATTTGTTCCTATCCATGAAGTGTTAAAAATAGTATTTAAAAGTTGATGAGTAGCTCTGTAGTTACGCGTAGGTGCACCATCCTGCTGAAAATGCAGATTCTGTCTACTTATGAGATCCAGATCGTCTAAGAAATTATTCAAAATTTTACCAGTTAGAGTGCCCTCATAAAACAAAGGACCAACAATCCTTGAATCAATTAAACCGCACCAAACATTAAAACTGAAACGGACTTGTGGGCGTCTTGGATGTACTAAAAGAAGATTTTCCTTTGACCAGTAATGATGATTTTTTGTATTGTACATGTCAGAATTTGAGAAATTCGATTCATCGGTCAATAAAATATAACGAAAGTTGTTTACATTTTGGCGACAAAAGTTAAGATACCAGCGGCTAAAAAACATTCTTCTCTCTGGATCCCCTGGAAAAAAAACCTTCAAATGGTTTGCCTCGCTTATTATTAAAGTCCTTTTAGTCCTTATTTTGGCAAAAACACTCTCCTCTGCCTCTAAATTTTCGGTATAGTCTCAGAAAATATTGCTCATGTGGTTGTGTTCGGAGTGGATATAATTCAGCGTAGTGTTCTTTTGCCCTCCGAGAGGATTTTCTGCACACTAAATAAGCTTCTAACATATCACACTTTTCTGCATGGGTAAAAATCATTCTTTTGTCAAATTTATAACTATCACAATGAAACTTATGAGGGAAAAACTAATAAAACTGTACTAATATTTGATGTTTGGTAGAAAGACTTATCCTCGTTTTCATAGATACATAGAAATGCACTTGACTTAACTGTTTTTGTTAATTCATTATAAATTTCTTATAAGATTTTTTGTTTGAAAATTGAAGTTCTAGCCGAAAATGATATAATATACAGGGGTTTCCATTTGAAAGAAACATATTTTTCGGCAAAACTCGAAAACGGGCTGCTCATTTGTTTTTTTATTCTTCCGTCTAAAAGAGCGTTAAAAGTACTACAAGCTTGCTAATTTAAACAATTGTGCATCTTTAATAATAACAAAGTTACCAATGGTAAACACTTAATTTGGATTGCCCTGTATATCCCACCCAGTATTAACCAACGTCAACTAGCCTACTGTTATCGTTGATAAACTTAATCTTCCTTTCTATATGTATGTATAACCAACTCTTGAATCCCGTTTTGTTATTTATGTATACGTCATTTAATTTTACACAACACAATCCTATAAGAAAATCGGATAATAAACTCTTAGATTTACTCATCTTTAATACACTGTCGAAATAATTCACGAGCAGATACTGTATGGTCTAAACGCGTGGTTCTGGCGCAATTAAATAATATTATGCCTTGCAATACTTCTGTTGATGCTGATGATGCGTCATTAATCGTAGATCTGCTTTCTCGTCTAATACACGTTGCCCTTGAGGTGGCAGTAGAAAAGATACAATAGTGCTTCTTGAAATTTCCCTCTTTTAGGAATACTGACGTTTAACCACCACCGAGGTTAATAATGAGACACTCCTATATGAACACGACATGTTTTCTTTAAGTTATCGCAGGAAAAACACAGGGGTTGATTTATAAAGTGTGTATTGAACTTGACTGGGTAATTTAAAGAAATTTGACTTGTACGTGCAGGTGTATGTCCTAAAATTATATACATGAAATCTAGGCACTGTTTTTCATTATATATATAAGAAGCGAGCCACAAAAATTCTTCTAGCGTAGACCATAAATGATGGAGATAAACATACCAGTCATGTCTGAACTTAGAGAATTAATATTAACCTCCACACAATCACAAGTCAAATTGACAAATAAGATTTAGTAGATATCAATTACTTACTACAATTAACAAACGTCAGCAGCCTAGCACGTAAGACTAGGTTAAATCGCTTAATCAATCCCAAACTACCTACACTGATTTTATTTATGGCTTACTCTGAAACCTATTTTGTGGTTCAGTTGATATAAACATATTTAATAGGAAATGAAAACATGTTACTGTTTAAATCTATACGCTTACCAGGGAATTACCCGAATCCGAAGACTCAGTGACAGTCGAAATTAAAATAGAAATAGAACTTGTTTGTGTTATTTCTTTGGCGGAGCGTGACTCAAAAAAGTGAAAAAACTTATAAGCAACCCTGAGCATCGGTATCGTTGGATACAATATTTCGCTCTTTTTTAATGTAAAAATGTGATTAAATGATATTCGGAAGCCACGTCTTTAATATGAGTTGCCGGTCTTTGGCGATTTTTGGATGAAAATTAGGGCGTATGTATGTTTGACCCCCTAAAAGTTGCCTACAGCCAAAATTTCAGCTCTAAATATTGGACGGTCTTCAAGTAAAAAAATAAAAACCAACATTACTTGTTGTCCGGTCGGAAAGTACAAAAAAAGAAAATATGCAGTTGTTTGGTCGCTACCAGAAAAAATATTTGGGTTTAGGTTGATCACGTGATTAACTTTTTTTTAGTTTTTAGAATTAAAAAGTATAGAAATAGCCTGTAAAAATTCCTGCGCTAAAAGTTGCCGCGACGCTCATAGCTGAACGTTTTCTTTACTATGGCGTACCACCAAATTTTGGTAATTGTACCAAAACAGCCACTCTGTCCAAAAAGATTCAAATATAAGAAGTAAAAAAAAATAAAGTGATCACGTAATCAACGGAAACCGAAATATTTTTTCTAGCGTCCAAAAAACTGCATATTTTCTTTTTTTGTACGTTCCGATCGTAATTTTGATTTTTACTTCTTTACTCTAAGTCCATTCAGTATTTTGTGCTGGGAATTTGGCTGTAGGCGACTTTTAGGGGTCAAACATATGCCCTAATTTTCATCCAAAAATTGCCGGGGGCCGGCAACCCATACTTACCCGGCCATTCCGAATTTTAACCTCCAATATATGTAGGTATACAAACAAAAAATTAAGTGAAACTTAACACAAGAATAAATTAATAAAACAAAAATACTCAAAACTCGACATTTTCTAACTAATGAAAGTGGTTTCGTCAGGAGTCAAACATAGGTACGAAAGTTATAGTAACTCGACGTGTCAACCACGCTAGAGGCGAAAACCTTCCGACCAGATTCGTTATTCAGAAGGTTTTCGCACCTAGTGTGTGCTACGTCAAGTTACTGTGACCTCCTGACTTCTCTCATCTACCTTTTAGGTCCAAAGAAGCCACCTATAACGAATAGTCAAGTTTGTATCCTAATTCTAAATCTTGCATGATTTAAAATATAAGTTGGAAAGTGGTACACAGCGGTGTAATATTGTTTCAATATTACCTATTACTTTTGTTTGTATCCTAAAAGGAGAGTCTATAACTTCAATCCATTTCTTCAAATACCCCATACGAACTATATCAAGTATTCGACAAAGTATTAAATCAAAAAGACGTTACAGACAAGTTATGTAAGTTGCTGTTGCTTCCAACATATACGTCTGATACTCGAGGGTATTTGATTCGCGTTTACTCTCTCCTATAGCGTCCTTATCATTTAGTCAAACATTTGGCAATAGATATTTAACCAATAATTATCGACCCGAGCGCAGAAGAACGCAAAAACAAGGCAAGAAAACCAGATTCAGATTTTATCGTCTGCGGATAAGCCGAAATTTAAAGGTGGCTGCACGTTCGACAAACATTAAAGCAGAGTTACGCAAAATCATTTATGAAAGTTGGCACGTCTACCGACGCTACTACGGACCGCCACCTGCACACAAGGAAGGCGGAATAAAACGTGTAAACTTGGTATTCTCGTTGAATACGTGATTGCCATGACGAAAATGGTGGACAGACTAACTCAATGCAATTGCAACGGATTCAATGCATTAGTGCATTAGCAATCTTAAATTTATTACAAGTAGGTCTTTTTGATAATGTATATGTTACCATTACGTCTTATAAACTTGATGTAGACAAATTGTGTTCTTCTGAGTAAAAAAGTGCTCGTTGCAAATCAGATGTAGTGTTACAACATATGTACATATGCACCAATTATAAATTTACAAGAATTTAATTAGTAAGTATCATTTAATTCCTATCATGACAGATTAAAATTCACGATTGAAAAAGAAAATCAAAATTCTATGAATTTTTTAAATGTTAGAATAATACATAATAACACGAACATAAAAACGAATTGGTACATAAAAGACACTAGTAGCAACGGACACCTAAACTACTATTCAAACACTTCCGTAAATTTAAAAAAAAGCGTAATTAATAGTTTAGTTGACCAAGCTATTAAATTAGCACATCCAGATTTTAGGAAAGAGAATTTAAGCAAAGTTAGATCAATTTTGGACAAAAATAGTTATCCAAAAGAATTTTACGAGAAATTAATAAAAAAAACGAATACATAAAATATACAACACAGGCACTAAACAAAATAGTAAAATATATCACACAATTCCATACATTAACGACTTAAGTGACAAAATTAAATACGAATTTAAAAAATCAGATATAAACATTACATTTACACCATACAATAACAGACAGTTATTTACAAATTTTAAAACTACGATTAAAAAAGATAATCAAAGTAATGTCGTATATAAATTAGAATGCAAAGACTGTAATAAATGTTACGTAGGGCAAAGTAGACAGTATTTAAAAAAACGACTTTATAATCATCAATACACTGTAACGCATAACATAACTTTGATTTTGAAAATGTTAGGATTTTAAAAAAAGAAAATAGTTATAAAAAACATTAATACAGTAAAATCTCGATAACTCGTAATGCCAACGGACTCGTTTACTCTTACGAATTATCAGGATTTTGAATAAACGAAATTAAGTATGTATAGTAAAACCAATGAGGGAGGGATAGAAATAAGAAAAATATGTATAGATATGGTTAGACAGAACGTGATTTATTAGAAAACACATTTTTTTAAATACAATACATACATACATATATGTATTATTATGCATACATGTTACGTTCAATACTTAAATAAGAAATATATACATACATATTAAGGTGAAAAATAATCGGTTATGTTTTTCTGAAGTAAGGATCGGTGTCGAGCTTGACCAATTGCGTTGTCTATTGTTACGAGCGCTGAAAATACATCGTCATTTATATCGGACGCTTTTGTCAATAGTATTCGTAACTTATCAATATACGTCCTGGCCTCTTTAAACGTGATAGTGGGCAATTCTTCCTCATCATCATCTTCAACTTCATCCGCTTCGTCTGTCGCTGTACACATAATATCGTTATCCGTTAGTATTTCTGCAACTACTACATCGTCGTCGCAGTGGACAAAGTCATCAAATGTCACATCATTTTCTTCGTTTTGAAGGAGGCGATTCCATTGAATTGGATTTATATGAACTGAGAAATCATTCACATCATCTTCATATTGATTATTTGGAGTGATGAAACCACAAGCTCGGAAGCAATTTCGGATTGTGGATTGAGTGATATTCCTCCACGCTTTGTCAGCAATGTTCATCGCTGTAAGAACTGTTATTTTGAGCTCACGTTGATCTTCGATGCGGCTCAAAAGTTGGGAAACAACTTCCTTCCGATAAAAGGTTTTGAAATTTTTTATAATTCCCTGATCAAGGGGTTGCAGGATGGATGTTGTATTGACTGGTAAGAACTCAACTTTTACGTGGCTAAGAACTGGAATACTGTTGTGAGCTGTACAATTATCAACAAATAGCAAAATCTTACGCTTTTGTCTTTCCATATCACTATTCAGTAGCTTCAGCCATTCAACAAATAAGTCATTTGTCATCCAGGCTTTCTGGTTGGCACGGTAAGGTATTGGAAATGATCGTACATTCTTGAAACATCTCGGTTTGGCAGACTTACCAATGATTAGCGGTTTCAATTTTTCAGACCCGTCCATATTCGCACATAGGAGTATGGTGATTCTCTCCTTACTGTGCTTACCACCACGACACTTCTCATTTTTGAAGCACATTGTACGATCTGGGAGACATTTATAAAACAATCCTGTCTCATCAGCGTTGAACACATTTTTAAATTCGTACTCGCGTATTATTTCGCTTAACTTCTGTTTCAGAGAACAAGTAATTTGTTCAACTTAATTTATTTGCAACAAAATGACCATATATATTAAAAGCATGCTATGATAAAAACTTCTTGTCATTGATACTTTTTTGCAAAAAAAAATCTCTTACTTTTCTGCGAAGAGATTCATATTCATGAGATCTGACTAATATAGAAAGGTTTAGTTATTGCGTGTCCGTCTACAAGTGTTCAGGCGCTTCAGATAAGTAGCTCTACTACAACGTTTTGCTACAACGCGTCAAATCGCTGGCCAATGGTTCGGAGAAGAAGGTGCACCTGTTACTGTACGTACACCTTATTGCCGCATTCGAACCTTATGACTTTTTCGTACCGTTTACGATTAGTGTTTCCTTTGACCGCGGATCACTGTCGTCAACCTTTGAACTGGTGCAGAGAACAGCATCATTAGGAAGCAGAATGGCATGAGGTCGTCCTCAGCAACGAATCGCGAGTTTGTCTAGGTATTCACGATGGCCGAAGAAGGGTACAGCGCCGGCGTGAAAAGGCGCACGATATTGCGTTTGCTGTTGAGAGGCATGTAGACAGGATCATTGGAGTATGTAGAGTATGACAGCTGCGCATTATGTTAATGATGTCCTACATACCACTTTACTAGCTTATCTAGATGGCCGTCCACACGTCCTTTTTCAGCAAGACAATGCACGTCCCCATATCCTTCGTCGAACTATAGACTTTCTCCAAGAAGCAGGCGTTAATGTTGGCTGTAAAAGTTCTAATGTCACTGATAATGAGTATACTCTCCACACGAACAGTATATCAGTTTATTGTAGTTTGTAAAGTTTTAAATAAATGGAAATTATGCATAATGTAAGGACAGAAGTGCTTGTCTCTTTGCTTGTTATAAACCTCATTCGCATTTTAATTCATGGATGTATTAACTAGCGCTTGTTATAGGAGTCAATCTTTTATAGTGTTTAGAATACATAGTTCTCAACTCATACATATCTATTGTCGACACAAATATGCCTATTAGGATCCGCAGCTAAAGAAAAGCCATATGTATTTTCTGATAATTAATATATGAAGATACTTGTTTGAGATAATAAATTACCTTGATAGGAGATTTTCCGCCCAAACGAAGGCGTATCAAGTTTTCACTATAAAATCTATTATGCTATGTCTGCAAGCTTCATATTTATTTTGGTTTTATACGGCGAAAAACCTTACATATATGAAACGATATAATGAGATAGATGATTAATGACGATATTGTGAGTGAGGCGAGGGTTATTAATTGTGCTTGTTTTCGAACCCCGCTTGTATTTCAATAAATTTGACTAATGATAAATACGAGCCGCCTTCGACAAATTCTGTTTTTAGGGAGGTCGATCCCCCAGTCTCTGGGGCATAGCTACCGGGTAATAAGTATTATTGCAGTATTTATTTAGAAAATCGGTTGGTAAAAGGATTAAGTAATTATCTTGATGGATGTTCCAGGTGACTTAGATATTTTACGGTGGAATTACAAGGATATTTCGATTTGAAAGTTACTGCCAAAGCTAAAGCACCTACTTTAATAAATTAATGTTCCTTGTTTGCTTTTTCAGTGGCAATATTTTGTGTCCTAATTAAAAGAAAAGCATAATCTTACCGTAATTTATGGAGTCCATTACCTAAATTTAATTAAACTGTAAGCATATCCGTCTATTCTCGAAGGAGAATCGATATGATCCGCGGCTTACCTGTAACAAAGAACAAAAAAATTAAAATTTGCAAATAAGGCAGTAATATCAGGAAATGAGGGAAACCCGTCATATTTGATCTTTAAGCAAAAGTTACAACGCAGATGTGATAAAATATTTCAGTAATCCGTGGCAATTACTTAGTTGCTTGTATTTTAAAATTTAAGTATGTGTAATAAAATAATTAAATCTAATGTTATTATTATTATGATTATTATTATTATAACCCGTATGAGTTATAATTCTCTAAACAACATACATTTAGAATGGTACTAGTTATATGTAGATATGCTGCAAATATGAAAAAATATCTATTAATTTTTGACGATTTCTTAATGTTGCCTCTTAATAAACATTAATAAATCATGGTGGATGCCCTCTATAGCAACGTAAGTATATAATTAAACGTCACGTATATGCAATTATTATATTCTTTTTATACATGTAGCAGTATTTTTTTGATATTTTGCTTTTCACTTCCTATATCACAAGTGTTTCTAGCAATTAAAAAATATTATACATAAAATTATAGTAACACCTAAGCTGGATCTAGAATATGGAGCAGGCACTCTGAGTAAGGTTCACAGGATTGCTAGCGTAGGCATGACCGAAGCTATGTCCTCGACGTACATGGCGGCCATGGAGGCCATACTTGACTTTCCTCCCCTGCAGTTGGTGCTGTGATAAGAAGCTACCTTGGGGGCCTACTGTGCAAAATGCAGTGGATGCAGAGTTTCACCACACCGGCATCCTCACCTACTTTTCAAACAAGTGGTGAACCTCACCACTTGTCACCTGCACATCCCTATAAACCCGATACAAGGCTTCGGACCGAAGTTTTCCGTGTCGGCTGTTTCGACTTGCATAGGTTTATCCGTACGGGGTCTACTCTTCTGCGCATTCTTCTTCAAAATCATTTCCCGTCCGAAGTTGATAAAATAGTGTGTTAAATAGATGACTTCGTGTTTTGCACTCTGCACCGGCCATCCGACCTTCGCTAGAACGGAATGCTGAGAAAGAAGCTTCGACAAAGTATATGAGACACGCACAGTCTTCAAAACGCGATTGATTTTCTCTGTCGAATTAGCTTGTGATAAATAATAGGAAGTACAATAGCACTTCCCTGAATAAGTATATTCCTTTGACAGAAATTGAACACCATTTTCCGTAATCAATACGTCTGGAACGCCATGTTGCCAACAGAGCGAATCCTCAAAATATTTAACAATAGCAGCCGCTGTAGATTTGCACATAAGGAAAAACAAAGCAAAACTCAAACAATTTGAAACGACAAAAATGAGCTGATATCCGTGAAATGCTTTATGTAAAGGTTCCGCAATTTCCACATTAAGAACTTGCCAAGAATGAGAAACAAGAGAATCTCCGCCCATACGACCGGTAATAGATTGCTGCTAGGGTTTCCATTTCATACAAGTCTGACAGTTGCAAAAATACGGCGCCATTATCTGTAGGGCCGGATAAGATCCCACCCGCTTTCACTTTCGTTGGGAACTACAACATAGAGATCGCCACCAGGAAGACTGCTACAACTTACACCCGCAAACCCAAGCAAGAGAATCATCGTCGGTTTGTAATGTGTGTGTGGTGCCCAGTCACTCTGAGGTTAGAGCACAGGAACTTGATGACGAGTTAGCCAGAGCAGCCAGTTAAGGATGATTTAGAGGACCACAAGTGGCGTGTTGGTGTTCCTGTGGTAGCATCAAAGCTTTGTCAGAACTCAGCTCGGCGCCAGACACAGCTCCCATTGAAAAGCACTTACTGACATGAGACGCTCCAAATTCCTTGAAATCCATCGGTAGCAGAACAGGCTTGGTAAAGCTGTCTTTATGAGCAGACTAAAGATGTTTACAGGCATCTTGACCGGCTTCTGCACACTAAAAAAACACATTCACTGCATGGGCTTTGCAAACATTGTTGCTATTGAAACGAACTTTCGACCAACTCCTACACTTCGTCTTACAAGTGCAACCGAGTCAGGAGGCCTGAACAACATAGGGGCACAATAGGTTTTTTGACCGAGCGGCCGCATTACCCGCTCATGAAATAAAAAAAAGCTAGCAATCGGATATCGATATTAATCGAGGTATCCATACCTTCTGATCTATCTCTTGTGAATATTAAAAGCGGTGACGTATCAAAACATTGTAATGATTTTTTTGTACCAATTCTCTAGAATAGACCTACTTTAGTCATCTGTTATGCAGGTTTCCGGAGGTTGACCGTGTCATGGTTTCTAATATACATACATACAGTACAAATAAATGAAGAAACATAACAGTCAGAAGGTTTTTCCCTCTAGGGTGGTTTACACGTCGAGTTACCGTGACTTTCTGGTAGTCCTAGCCCCTCTTTGCTCCTAAAGAAACCACTTACATTAGTGAAGAAATTTCAAGTTTTATAGTGATTTTTTTGTCCATAAGTATATATTACAAACCATGACACAGTCAACACTCGGAAACACACATAATAGAGACTCGGGCTGTGAAAGCCCTCGATATTTTACCATAATAATTCATTTTTTAACATATCTCATGAGTTATTATTAGACCTGCGACTGTAGACCGACTTAGGACCTACGACGAAAGTTTCTCTGCATTTGTCATGGAATTTGGGAAAAAAATTCTGGAAAGACATACCGGGTTGCTAGCCAGGTGCGGTGGGACCACTAAGCAAGGTAGCAAGATCTTAAGCCACTATCCCGTCAGTTTAAATAAATAATTATCAATAGTTGTCCGATGTACCGTATGAGTAACAGTATCAAAGGAAACTATTACCAAAAAAAATGCTTACAAAAAAGTTCAGCATATAGACTCGGTGGCCGAAGGAGTAAGATCGGTCGACTTTTGATTTCCAGGCAATTAGAGGTACGGAGTTCGAATGCCGGGCCAGTCTCAATTCTACAGTCGAGTAGAATTCGTTGTTGGGAACTAATTAACGACACCATATTACTTACGCCGAAGTAATATTGTAACAAGTGCAACGAAACCTCGTTTACTCACACCACATACGCAGTAAGTGCTACAGTGGTAACCCGATAAGTATTAAAGCTTGGAATCCACTACAGTACCACTCACCATAACCAAAAAAAGAAGCTTTGCTTCAAAATCCTTAATATATTTCTATTGCTATTCAAGATTATTTATCAGTACTGCAGTTACAACATACACATCCGTTGAACACTACCATTAAGATGCTAACAATGGCTGGTGATAATGGTAATCTCGTTGCCCCGCCTTTGTTTGGTAAAAGTTTTCGTTTTATAAGGAGTAGGCTGAGGTCAAGCGAAGTCTTGTACGTTATACCTGACTTTCACTAGTCTCCTCTTACCTTGGTGAAGAAAAAAATTACGCTACACTTGATTACAGTATTGGTGCTAGATATACTAGTACTAACAATTGGTCTCAAAAAATTACCCACTGTTAGTTGCTGCAGGCATAAACGTAGTCGAGGAAGCTCGGCCGTCTTATTCGTTTCGCTAAACAGCTGAAACTTTGATGACTTTTTTAATTTGTCACTTTACTAGTACAATCGTACTTTAGTTTACTGCAATGACCAGTGTAGATAACCTCTGTTTATTACCTTTTTCTTTTTACTGAGGAGGGAAAAATCTGAAATCCAGACGCCCACACAGATGTTGATCGTGGGAAGTGTCGGGTTTTACCGACTAAAAACCCCTACTCCGGTCATCTTAGACACCTCACATCGGTATCCGCTCACGCATTACTTCGGTGCTGGCGTTGTCCATTTCTATCTATCACTATTCGATTCTTCCTTTTCCTTTCCTTCTGTTATATCTCGAACCACCGTGTATGCTCTGATCCACGTGTCTTCTGCTGTTATAAGGTCTGCCGTCATGTTCTCGGCGTTGAAAGTTTTGCCACTTTTTTCGGTGTATTTTTCTCTTACCTTATTCCATCTAGGGCATATGAAGAGAGTATGTTCAGCGTCATCGGCACTCCCGCAGTACAAACAGGCATCCGTTTCTGCTCTGCGTCGCTTATATAGGTATTGCCTAAAGCATCCGTGGCCAGTCCGGGCCTAGGTTATTTAGTAATCCGCTTCACCATATGGCCAATCTATCCAAGATTTTACGGATGGGATTAGTCTGCAGGTCCAACGTCCATAGGTCCCATTCACCCACTTCAGCTGCCATTGTCTTTCAAGTTCCGCTCTTGCTTCCTTCTTGTTTTTGCCCTTGTACCTATCTCTTCTCTCTTTTACCAATAGGTCTATGGATGGTGTAGCAGCTATGACGTTCGCAGCCTCTGCCGATATTGTTTTATAGGCACTGCAAATGCGTACGGCCATAAGAAGAGCCTTTGCAGTCGGACCAGCCTGTTTAGCTTCGTCTGGTTTTTCGTAACTTCATGCCATATAGGGGCCGCGTAAAGGATCTGAGGGAACACCACGCTTGCTATTACTCTTCACTTTGATAAGCTTGGGGCTTCCACGTTTGGCATAAGCCTGAATAGCGCAGACACAGTCTTCTCTGCTTTCTCCACCGTCTTCTGTATATGTGTTCCGAAGCTCATTTTCTTGTCAAGCCATACTCCCAGGTACTTTATGGCGTTTCCCGGTGCAACGGCTACTCCTCCGATTGTAAAGGACAACGCTGTAACTTTCTTTTTCCTTGTCAGCAGTGCTACCTCTGTTTTCTCTGGTGCAAGTTGTAGGCTCTTGCGTTGCATCCAATCGGACACTTGTAGCAAAGCCGTATTTGCCGTTTCCATAAGTATTCCATTCATCTTTAGCTACGACGACCATAGCTATATCGTCCGCAAAATCTACTTGGGTTATTTCTTTTGGAAACTGGATCTCGAGTAACTCATCGTATAGGACGTTCCACAGTGTTGGACCCAGCACTGACCCTTGAGGGACACCACTGGTAATGGGAACACTTTTAGACCCTTGATGTTATCGACTCATAGGTTGGCTAAGTTATCGCAGTAACCTATTTCATGTAAAATGTTGTTTTGTGCTCTAATATAACGATTCAACAGGATTCTCTATCGTAGTGTAATACATATATATGATCCCAAGTACCGAATGCATAATAAGATATTTTCAACATTGTATGTAATTAAAGGTTTATTTTAATTTATGGAAGAGGTCTGCTTTAAAGCAACAATGTATGAACTGAATAAATTAAGTTATGAATTAAAAATAAAGCAACTGTCACAAAGAGAACGGACAAAATATGTGGTATGTATTAAAGCCTAAAACATTATACATACTTATATTGGTATTGAGACCTTCTAATTTATAACAAGCATGTTAAATGAATTAATACAATATGTACAGCTAATCATAGAAGCTTTTAATGGCAGAAATGGCAAACAAATTTTCCCACATAACCATACCAGCTACGTCAGAAGCAGAACAAACAATCGCTCTTCGAAAACCTAACAGAAAGAAATTAATTACGCTTGAGATGAATATTCATAATCGTTTTATGTCAACAGTTGAGTTGAGGAATGGCTGAGCTGTTTAAAGCGCTGCAAATATTGCGCTAATATTATTATCGGTACGTCATTGTTGTCGGGTGCCATAATTAAAACGTTCTTTTTTATTTATTATTACCTTCCGCAAGTAAACGTTTGGCGCTGGCCTTTTAAAAACGTTTATCAGACTCTTGCAGTAATATTCTCTGAAGTTTATATTAGAATAACAAATATTAAGGGAATGTACATTGACGCAGTGCTAGAGAACCGGCGCAAAAGTAATTAATGGTCGCATAATGACATGATAAAAAGCGATGAG
This sequence comes from Popillia japonica, assembly GCA_004785975.1. NCBI lineage: Eukaryota > Metazoa > Arthropoda > Insecta > Coleoptera > Scarabaeidae > Popillia > Popillia japonica. The sequence continues at coordinate 3,218 of ML219046.1, read as the reverse complement.
TTGAAGTTTGCTGGCGCCCTTTTCTTCAAAATTAGAAAAGATACTTGTTTGGAACTACACCTGCAAGCAGGCAAACTGCTGTGATTTGGGGATATAAAAGAATTTTTTTGAGTAGCTGTAGCTAATAGCTAGTAAAAACAAAAGCTTGTTCGCTGCAACAGGGGCTCCACTTAACTGAATGAAAAATAATAAAGCAAATCACAAGAATGGAAGCATAAACCAGAATTTATCTGTTAATTTTTTGTGTCCATAATAAGGCTTGCTTGTGAAATAGTCCGATTGATTCTATGCAGTAGTTTTTGCCCTTTCAAATATGCAAAGCAAGAAGCAGCACCTTCGGCATACTTTACTTTCTTACTACCAAAAAGGTAAGAATACTGTTCAATCAAGAAAAGAAATAGCTAATGTGTATGGAGAAAACGTATTGACAGTACACCAGGGCCAAAATTCGTTGAAAAATTTTTGTGCGGCAATATTGTCGTTGCATGACGTTGTGTCAGCATAGTTGAAGGTGACAAAGGCACTAATTATTGCAAACTAGCGAATAGCATCTCGTGAGAACACTGAGAGTTCAAATTTATCGACTGTTTAGCACTTGAAAGACCTAAGCTTAACCTCACAGTTAGACATATAAGTTCTCACGAAAAGAATTTGTGTCGCCACGTTGACGTCTACGATTTGTTTTTCAAACGTCAAGAGAATGATCCAGTTTTGAAACCCAAGAGATAATGAAGTAAAAAAAATGTACCGGCTCAAATGCTACTTGGTCGGTAGAATTGTTGTGTGTATAGAAATTGTTTTTTTTAGCTTTTACTGAACAACAGAAGGAGTGGTTCTGAAGTGTACTGCCATCAGCTGGATAACGCAAAAGGTGTAGTGTTCAATCAACATAACGTGAGACTTCATACATGTTTAATAACTCGCCAAAAACTTTAACAGCTTGAGTGGAACATACTGTCACACACTCCATATTTTCCAGATGTGGCACCGTCTGAGTAATATCTGCTCCGGTCTGTATAAAATTTGTTAGACGGGAAAATATTTACTTCAAATGAGGCGGTCAAAAATCGCCTAAATTCGTTCTTTCCAGCAAAGAAGACAAATTTTATGAGCGGAAAATCTATGAAAATTATCTTTCATTTTCAATAAATAAAAACGAAATTACTTTCTGAACAACCAAATACAATGTAAAACCTAGACTATGAGCTTCATTATGTAGAGGTGAAATTAAATATCTACTTTATAGCCAGTTTATAGGCAACTATGTAAATATAAAAAACACTACTAAAGAAGCGTTTAAAAAATTGTCCAAGTTCATCATCTGGGACCATTTGCAACTCGAACATATTCGGAGAAGACGTGCGCCTAGTGAGTGCCTAGAGTGCATGTGAAATCTGTATGTGATAGATTGAAGGACAATGGACTTTTTTTAATTTTTTAGTAAACTTTTCCGAAGAATTAGATATGTAGGTTCAGGTAATGTCCCGCTGGAACTCTTTGCAAATCGATCATATCTATCACCGATCATATCTATCATCAAACATTAGCGTGAAACCTGTATGTGATAGATTGAAAGAAAATATGGTTTTTTGTTTGCCAGGTAGAGTTTTGATTCTACTCGGTGACGTATAACCTACCTATAACTACAATTTCATTAAACATTTACACTGCAAATAGCAGAAGTTACAGTAATCTTGATTGTATTTTAGTTTTTTTTTAATTATCATTTGTGGCTACCGCTGATAATATGAGTTTCGACGCCTATGTACGTTCGGGTATTTTTGGAGAAACTGGCTACTATCTTTGGTTGTTCTGTTCACACCAGTAATTTCTGCGTTTATATCCAAATAAGCAAATGGGATAAATCCAATGTTGCTTCTTGCCTGCAGTATTTTTTTATGTATTAATCTGTGCCTTTTAGATATGTTCTTCAAGAGACCTTTTGAACGTTTATCACTCTACATACCTATATTGGAAGTCCTATGACTACTGTGCATATAAGTCTCATCTATACTTACAATGGGTTCATTTGCATTACAATTCATTTCAATTCAAACTCTTCCCATCCTGATAAACTTCCAATTGTAAGATCTACAGTTAGGAAAATAGCTGCAAAATTTATGGAACAAGGGTTTGTAAAAGATTTTCCTCAGCAAGATCGACCTAAAGTGAACGAAGAAACAATGTTGAATGTCTTGCTTGAAGCTGAAGATAATCCTCATGCGTCTACCAGACAACTGGCCCTGAACAACGACTTACACCATACTACTATTGTGAAATTGTTTAAAAAAGAAAACTATCACTCGTACAAATTACACCGAATACACGAATTAAATGAGGATAATCCAGACCGCCGTTTAGAGTTTCGGAATTGTTGTTGCGATGTGATGAGAATCCCAATTTGTTAAATAACATTATGTTTTCTGATGAAGCTACTTTTCATCTCAACGGAACTGTACATCGCCACAACTGCAGGTACTGGTCACGGGAAAATCCTCACTGGACTCAGAAAGTCCACAACCAGCGCCGATACAAAATAAATGTTTGGGCAGGAATCATAGGACGACAGTTTTTAGGACCTTTCTTTATTGATGGAAACTTAACTGGTGGCCGATATTAAACCTTCTTCAATTAGAGATGGTGCCAGTTCTGGCAGCCCTCTTTCCAAATAATGAAAATGCAGATGTGCCCATCCGAGTATTTGGTTTCAGCAAGATAATGCGCCTGCCCATTTTGCCGAAGATGTACGTAGATATCTGGACGTCTTTTCCGGGAAGACGAATAGGAAGAAGAGGCACAATTGTATGGCCATCTCGTTCTCCTGACCTAACACTATTAGATTTTTTTTATGGGGTTATTTGAAATTAAGGGTTTACATTAATAGGCCTGATAATTTGGAAGATTTGCGGCAAAGAATTTGCGATGAAATGGCACAAATCACCCTGATATGATTAGTCGTAGCATTCAATGAGTTTACACTCGTGTCGCGGAATGTCAGGTGGCAGAAGGACTACAGTTCCAACATTTAAGATAAACGTTGTTTTAATTTAGTAGATTGTTTTATGTTTTTGTTTGCTTTTTAGACGGTCGTCTAGTTAAAAATAGAATTTGATTTTATTGCAGAAATGTGACTTTTTCTCAAGAAAACTGTTATGCAAGGTAGTTTTTTTTAAGTCGTCATTCAAGTGGTGGGATGGCTTTCACAAACTAAAAAAAAA
>ML219045.1:12526-31705 GCA_004785975.1 Popillia japonica | reverse complement strand
CTCCTCTACTAACTACCCTAAATATATTTTGACGGTAAACGGTTTGAATATCGGTCACTTGTACGTTTTTTTTAATGGCTGGTTTGGTGACTTTAATTTTTTGATTTGTTCCGGTTTGTTCACTTTAACCAAAGTGAACTAACCAAACAGATAAACAAATACGCCTATTGTTATACATACCTATACCTATTAGGGATTTTCCTAGATCTCTTACATTAAACATTACCAACAATATGGCAAATAGTTGGACAAACACCAGCGCACAAACATGGAAACACAATAGTTTAGGAGTCGCTTTTCCTTAATTCTTTTAATTAACACCACTGCATATCTACATTATATTTTTTTCAAAACCAGAAGCACGAACAGTAATTTACATCTAATCTACTCGTGTTTACGTATTTACGTAGATACCGCATAGAAAATCAATATTGTTTAAACAGTGTCCACAATGTGTAGACAATGTCAAGTGTAATTAGTTTGAAGGTTGTATTTGTATACAGCTAAGTTGGCTAGCTTGGTTAGTGGTTGTAGGTTACTATAACATTACATATTTACAATCTAATACTTGATGATAATTATCCAGACTCATTACGCTTTCAACATCGGAGTCTGTTTTACAAATAATTAATGTGATTATTAGTTGTTTTTTTTTAATAAAATGTCGGTATTCTACAGAAAATAGCTAATGTTTATATAGTTTATCAAAAACAGACAGATATAATATATGTATCTATTATAACGGTAACAAAGCAATCCAGAAATGCTTTTGGATCACTGTTAAACAATTTTAAATTTGCACCTGAAGTCGTGACTCTCTGTCGCTTTTGTTCGAGTGTCCACATTTGGGATACCCATCTCGCAGAGACCTTATGAAGTCCCAAATAGTCATTGATTATTGTTGCAATTGTACTGTTTGAAAAGGCTATTATCTCTACTAAAAGTCTATTAGTTAGTCACAGACACGATTAACGTTTTTCTGAGTAAACAGTTTGCGGCCGACCAGTCTTTTTGCATGTTCGCTGCTCTTCCACATCGAAATTCTTCTACCACCTGATATACGTATGAAGGCGTATCATCCCTAAGTAGACTATCCATATCTTCATAAATTTGTTGAGGTGCTAAACCTTTCTTTTGCAGATATTAAAGACAGGGTGAAGTTCGTTGTTCTCCATTTTCGACAATCTTTGAGCAGCTTGTATTTTAACTCGAAGACAACTTTCTAACAAATACAGCTACACGACTCAACTTTGGCACTTTGTTTGATAGATAAACAACGAATGACTTGTGTTGTGTAATGTTTATTTCGTCATTCCTCCTATCTATAGATTTAATACCCATTGCCAGAAACGTATCTTTCTGCGAAGGTAATTGTATAGTTCCCTTAAGGAAGTTTCGAATTTAAAAACCTTGATAAAAAATGAAAAATATTTTCTAGAGAAAGCATTCTCGTGTGGACAAAAAAAGAAAGTTTTCGATAAAAATTGTCGTTCACTTATTATCAGATTTTCTAATTCCTACAAATTTAACCAATTACGAATTTATTACAATTAGAGCCATATATCGTAAGAGTTGTGGTTAGAACATGCATATGTACATTATTACATATAAACTCTCAGATCTGTCCCGCAAAAAAGTAAAACTAGAAAATACAAGAAAATTACAAAGGATGCAAACCAAATAAAGCAAATACAAAATTACAAATTTATTTAACATATTTAAATGTTAAAATGTGGGTTACAAAATCTAGAGACTATTCAATACATATCTACATATATAGAAATTTGCATACAATTTGTTTTAAACTGAAAATGAGTGAATTCCATGTTGTGGCACGCATTATGCATTTATCAATGACAAACAAAATTCTAATAAAAGCATGCAATTGTTTATTGTCACAATAACTCAGGAATGCATCAATTCACCGATACTTGATTGTTCAAGGTTTAAAAGTCTCTAGAAACAATAACTTTCTGTTATTGTTGTAATAAATGTAAAAATAGCACGTGTAGCTATTTCCAGATTTTTCATATAGAAAATTTTAAACTTGTCTTTTGTAATAAAACTTTCGTTATAAACAAATTATTTTTATGTAATCTTTAAATTGATATCCTGGATGTATTTTGGTAATAATATTAATTGTCTACGTCTTTTTATTAAGTCAATCATCGAAATGATGTTAATGTTAGTGACTGATTGTAAAAGTTTCATTTAAATGCTTTTCTAAATAAGCTTAGTGTTAATCAAGTAAATCTACTGTAAAAGATTACCCAGCGATGATTAAAGCATTTAAAACATTGGAAAGGTGTATATTTTGGAATAAAAGAAAGGTTTAGTGAGTAATCCAATAGTCATTTACTCGATGACTTGTCATAAAAGACACATATTGTAATTAGTGTATATGCTATATAATTAGTCAAAAGTGGAAATGTGTTTACACATTAAAAAATTCAGTAGCAAAGAAATGCTTTAAACGTTCATAAACAATATGTATTACTATATAATAATTATGTTATTACTTCTTGGTATATTTCCTGTATAATAAATAAACATTTTACGTTGTAGTAAAAAGTAATACTGCAATAAAATAATCTCAAAAGTATTTAAATTAAATGATAGCAGTATTTATAATTGATAAATTAATTTATCAATTATAAATTGTAATTGAAGAATGCTCACTGGATACTACGTCTTAGTTGTATGTGCAGAGTACGGTCGTAAAATGTTCGCCGTTTTAATTTTCAAAGCACAGACTAAGGACTGGATTGCCCTTTTTTGCGTAAGATACTATAATTTCTTTGTTAATTTGATTAAATTATTTATTGATTTGATTAAAATGGCATTGCTGTCGAATAGTTTTTTTACGTTTTGTGAATATAAAAACAAATCCGTTCATATACATTTTTTGGACCGACCACCAACTCTTAAATTAAATAATTTGTATATATTCGACATTTAATTGTGGAATTGGAATTGTGAAAAGTTCAGTTTATCGAAGTATTAGCAAATATTACTACCTTTTGGCGCCAGTGTGCATACCATCTAATTTGCAGTTTAGGGCTAGATAGATAACATATTTCAATTTACATAAAATATTTCCGTGAATTTCTGTGAAGAAATATATGTACATTCTACACAGTTTGAGTGTCACGATCGATTATCTAATGTAAACTCTTTCTGAAAATTCAGTGCACATACACTTATTTTTATCGTCTTTATAGATATTTTAAATATACAAAGCAAACATTTACGTGCAATCTTAAACGGCCTTCGTAAAATAACGGACCCTTTGCTGCTATAAATAGTTTCTTGGAAATCCACTAGTTTCGCTTATGTGATAGTAAATTCTATATTAAACAAATACGGTAGACCTCGCTGAAATAGTCTAAATTCAATTAAAAATGTTTATACTTCGATTGCCATATCACTCATTCAAATAAGCAATTTCAACAAACGAGCATTCCTTTTATTTTCAAATTATGTTAGACATAAAATCTTTATAGGTACTTTCTTGCAAACTGAGTTGTTTTACAAACTTTCTGAAATTTATAGGTTATAGTGTATTTTCAATCCAATTTGATTGCTTCAGAAATTTAATTTGCAAATGCAATTAAGATAATTGTTTCTCCAATATTAGGTTAATAGTTATGTCTAGTTTTGTTTTTCAAATTACAGTAATAATTTCTTAAACTGTACAGGGTGGCCAGCTAAGAATGCAGCAAGTGCTGTATCGCGTAAACTATTCGTCCGAGCTACTTGCGGAAAAAAAATATATTACTAAAATGGACAAAAGAAGACCGTGGAAAATATTCTCACATTTCCAAGATGGTCGCCAGAGGGCGTAACCGTGATTTTTCACTGAACTCCACATAGTAAATGTTACTAAAAAATATGTGCCTTTTAAAGCTGAGTTTTAGTCGAGCAATTTTTGTTTAACATTTTTTGACGTATCTATTAAAATAAAGTGGTGGGAGGTAATTTGATGTTTTTTTAAATAAACAGCTGTAACTCCGAAACGGCTGAACGGATTTTCACAAACTTGGTTTCGTTGGAAAAAGCATTTATTGTTCCATCAAACCCATTTTACCTATGCCTTCTCTAATTCTTGGTGACGCCGCTAGAGCGCGCTTTTTGCATTCTCTAACAAATCAAATGGAATAATATGACTTTTTTCCATAAAAATCTAGTGAAATGATACCTAAATAGGTTAGTGAAAACGGTATCTCGATATCTTATTCGTAGCTTGAAATATCGAAGAAAAAAATTAGTTGTCATATAATTTAAAAAAAAACGCTATTACACCGGTACATATTGTTGTTTGTTTGTCATTTTTCAAGATTCAATGATAAAATTTCGTACTTTAATCAATTTTATACTGAAGGTTTTATATAAGGGTGTGAATATTTATATTGCGTTGACAGTATGAACGAGAACTCTTCACTGTTTATTTTCGTAAACATATTGGTAGCAAAATGAATAGTTGCTATTTTATTAAAGGAAGGAAATCAATATCTAGTTTGTTTAATTTTTACTTGACTGTGTTCCACATTTCTTCTGGATATTATACATATGAAGAAAGCTGAAGTATGAATAATTTTGTTAAACAGTGTATACATGAACCACTCACATTATTAGGCATTCTTATTATCGAGTAATTGAACAAACTTTTTGTTTGAAGAGAGAAATAAGTTGAATGTATTTTTATGATTATGTTTATTTAGTGTACAAATTATGTCTTGTATTCACTCCCAAACGCCGAAAACTATTTTACTTCTCTTCGGTGGTATTTATACATGCACATACTACCAACAACGTACCAAAATTTATTCTAATTGGAAATATTTTAATTAAGATGTTAGTGTTCTTACTCCCAAACTCAGCAATCACTGTTTGTTTGTGTGTTTCATTCTTCCTCTAAAGATATTAATAGATTAATCAGTGGAATCAAATTGCAATTTCTTGCAATAAATACTAAATGTATATAAGTTATGACCACACCGAACATACATACATATTATCGTACTGTTAAAAGCATTGCATCAATCGAGCACAATTTATTTGTGGTAATTATTTTCTGTGTGTTAACTTAGGGAAGTTACTCGCGCCTAAGTGGATGCGTAATACTAGAACGAATGAGTTTTAAATTTAATTACAAACGGATTTGATTAATTTAAAATCTACATAAAAATAGAAAGCGCTTTATAATTAAATGTAAGGAATTTCTCAATTTAAGTTCTTTTACGATCATGAAGCGCGCATTTACGGAACTTAACAAAGGCAGCTGTAGAATCTCATTAGCAGAGTGTATACGAAAAAAATATTAAGAGAACCTTCGTTCAAATTACTTACATCCTGTTTTTTTTTTCAATTATGAACAACTTCCAAATGTCTCTTTACATTTATATTAAATTATTTAATGTGTTCACACAAACTACAAAACAACTGGAAGTATATAATATTTTATGCGATCATTTTTATATTCCCTGCGGTTTTCGTCAATATTGATAAAAAAAAACTGTACGTTGTAACAATATTGAAACAAAGTTCACTGCGTAAAAATTCTAGCTAGAGAGCATCTTTTTACCGGAATCGTAGATATTCATTGCAATCGCATGTTCATGATTTCATTATCTTTTACCGATAAATTTTTCTTTTTCGCAATAGTCTTAAGTAGTGAAATCTTTTATTGATTCAGATTTCAAAAATAGCAAATATCCTACGATATTTGATAATGAGAATTTTTCTGGTATACATACATTATTAAAATTATTAATAGAATATATTAAATCCCATCTATTGAATAAATACGCACATACATACATATGTATGCATAAGTAGGTGTTTGATAGTAAAAGAAGAGAGCGAACAAACCATACCTGTTGTATTGTTGTAATTGTTCAATCTGGTGTTGTAAAAAGCAACCAACACGTTGGAACGGAAGCAGTATAACATCGAAAATAAAATCCAATTTCAAACTTTATACGAAAAAAAAACAATGTGACACGGTATTCTTTGGTACCTTGACGGTAATCTATGATCAATAAATTAATCGAGATTTCTGAAGTAATTATTTAAACTGCGAAAATCCTACAAAATCAACAGATACCGTCAAACTCCAGTCAAACCACAAATTATAGGCTAAGAGGCCAAAAAGAGAAGGAGCCTAATAAAAGTTTTTAACACAAACTACATAGAGAAAATCTGAATGGAAAAGGTATCGCATTTGTTGAACATTTGGCTAAAAAGTCTTAACTGTTAAAGAAATCTTAAAATTACTAGCTAAAAAAGTGAAAAGAAGATATGGTTATTGCGGACAGGATACTACTATACAAACTTCCAAAAAATATTTTTTTATTGTCTTAAATGTCGTAAAACATATGTATGTATATTCTTCTTCAGCCATTTACATAATTTAATGACATACCTAACGAGTGTTACCTTACTAACAAATAATTATCAGATCAAACCTTCAAATTGCAGAGATCTCAATTCAGAACCAGTGCACTACTATGTTTTGCTTTAGAAATAGCATCCTTGCGAAATGATTTCATCAAACATGAGTGAAATATTAATAAACGTTGCACTAGCGTCAAGCATTCATACATGAGAAGTGTAACCTCCTTTCAATGTACAATTAGATTTTACTAAGTGCATAGCGTGTGCGTGTGCGTCTAAAGAATTTATTTGTCTTATATAAGTATTTATCATCGTGTCTGCCCATTGTTTACGATGGAAGTCCATTCGTAGGCGTCTAAATACTAGTATTTGATAAACGAGTAGAACACACGAACTTTCTCTAAAATTGTTTTCTTATTTTGAATAGATATTTATGTTTCCGAGTCAACTTAAAGAAGATTATTTAAGACAGATTTTCTAAGCAGCAATATTCAAGTTTTATTTAATTGCGTATATGTACGTAAAGAAACAATACATAATTGAAGTACGTAACATTGTATTTTTTTTAATTTTATACTGAAGATACACTCAATTACACTTGTTACGTTTACAATTTTGAAATGTGCGACTCTATATTAACAACTTCCGGCTAGAAAACATTTTTCACATACTTAAAGTCCAATTTATTTAAACATACAAATTTATAGGTTTAAGCCCAATTCACACATATAGGGTCGTGCGTAGACCGTGCGCGGACCGTGTCGTGTTATTCTAAGTCGCAAAAACGACTTTTCCATATAAATTATATGAAGGCGACCGCTTCTAATTCACACCTATGGGACTGTGCACCGACTAGACTGCGACCGTGTCGTCTTCATATAATTTACATGGAAAAGTCGTTTTTGCGATTTAGAATAACACGACACGGTCCGCGCACGGTCTATGCACGACCCTATATGTGTGAATTGGGCTTTATACTATACAGGCTGTTTCAAACTTATCATTGTAGTTTCAGTTGAAGGCACAAAGCCGAAGGCAAAGTTGCGATTTTTGAAATCCAACAATATACATATATACAGGGTTTCCACGGCCAAGTGGGACATAGAGAAAATACATACAATCGGTTTTCGGAGAATATTATCTCCCTAATACTACTTCAACCAAATTTAAATGCCACATATTATAACTGGGCTAACGATAAACATTTCTTCGACCATAGTACAAAGATAATCATTTTAATAAAGCCAGATAATTATTATTTTTAAATCTATTGCACGTGAATTTCTCATAAGGGTGTTAACATGTGACAGGACTGCAAGCGGCCATGGCGTAGAAGTTCACACAACGCCTTAATAACGTAATGCACGAATTGTTTATGGTTCGAATCCCGACAGATGAATTTTGTTTTTTTTTTCAATTTTTAATTGAAAAGCGAAACATTTTTGTTATTATAAAAATCATTGCTGTTGAAGATAAAAAAAAAATAAAAAAGACAAAATCGATATGTAGGGATTCAAACCTTAAACAATCCGTGCATTGCGTTATTAAGCCGTTGTGTAAATCCTTGCGCCACGGCCACTTGCAGTCCTGTCATATGTTAACAGCCTTATTAGAAATTCACGTGCAATAGATTTAAAAACCATAATTTTCTGGCTTTATTAAAATGCCTTTCTTTGTACTATGGTTGTGGAAATGTGCATCGTTAGTCTAGTTATAATATGTGGCATTTCAATTTCTCTGAAGTAGTATTAGGGAGATAATATTTATCGAAAACCGATTGTATGTATTCCCCCTATGTCCCGCTCGGCCGCAAAAACCCTGTATGTTAAACATTTTTCTGCGACCTCTCAGCACCCGAAGACTCAATTTTGTTTTCCATTTGTTGAAAGCTTATTATCCAGATAGTCAAATTTATTCCATTAATAAATTTGACTTTTGTTCGAATTGCAAGTGTTATCATTGACCTAACAAGTGGAAAAACTATCTGGATAATAAGATAAGTTAAAAGGTCATAAAAATACATATATTTGTTGAAAGTATTGTTGTTATTTGTTGCAACATTTTGTCTCTTTATGACCATCAACATTATTTTTCTTTATGACTGCCATAGTTAAGGCCACTATTAAATAGAGCTCACTAAGAAAAATATGGTGTACTGCAATACATTTTACAATTATTCATATAAGTTTGTACAACGTAGAAAACAATGTGATACACTAAAATTTTATTAGGGTAATAATTCATTAATGGCGCCCGACTTGACTTGAAACAGTAACCATAAAGACATCAACCAAATAGAAGGTTGAAACAATGTTCGTTATAGTTCTCTTACAATTAGTAAAACTCAAACTAAACGAAATAGAAAAATCGCTCTTCGGAATTCCAAAAAGCAAGAATTCAAAATATGTATTAGTGTCTTTCTTTATTAATTAAAATTAAATGTGGTGGCATAACAACAAATAAAATTTCTAGAAAGCATCAGTTTTATTGTGATTTCGACAGTAAATACTTCAGAAACACATCAACAATTGTTTTTCTATTTTAGAAAATGTTAAACATTTGTGTCTTACAGTTTGTTTACAGTTTGTTCCAGAAAAAATTAAAAACTTTTATTTTATAAATTTGGATTTTATAAGTTGCAGCTATTATTTTTTCCAAATCTAATTTTATTCTACTGAATTAGTTTTCTCTGGTAACCACTACATACAAAATAAATACAAATTCCTTCGAAATTTATTTAGCTACTACATCCTTTAAATTAGGAATCAGTTGATACGATAATTTAATAATCACGAAACATATTTAACTTGGACTTTGTTCTATACAGAGTGAAATGAATTCTGTAGATGACGTGTTTTTGATTGAGTATCTACCAAAGTTACTCATTTTATAAGTGCGAATGCTTAACGAACCTAAAAACTATTCATTCTAACTTGATTAGATGATTATAAAATGTTGTAACATTGTTAATTGAAACGGTAATCAGTAATTCTATTTGATCTAATGCAATATTAATAAGCCGCTAAAAACACTACATAGTAATATCTCAGTTACAATGTGTTACAAAAAATATTTGAACAAAAATTTCTTAGTGTGTGATGCGTATGTATGTGTCATATTCTGCATGTGTTTATAAAATATATTGTCGTAAATATTTATCTAATGTAGATGATTACTTTTCGATAAGCATTGTTACTATGTAAACTAAAAATTATACGGTAATTTTTAATATTAACGTAATCACTAAAAAAGTTCAGTAAACATAATTATTTTGTTTAGTTACTTGTAATTAAATTGGATATATGTATCTATTGGCGACACGATAGACAGAAAGCTGTTCGCACGATGTGATCGCTAGTTTAATTCATAACTACTATAGTCATAGACATAGTCATAAACCATACCTATTACTTTTGAATATTTTCTTATTTCGGTTTCACTTACGGAAATATTCACGATTTTACGTATTCATTATTATTATTTGCATTCAATCAATCAAAATAAAAGTGAAATTGTTTATACATTAAATAATCGACAACAGTCTACTTAACAAGTGGGAATTAATACATCATACTTATTCACACGAAGCTCAACTAGTATAAGGTTACATACTCGTAATATATGTATGTGCTACAATAAGACATACATACCTACTAGGAATTATACCTACACTACCGATAAATAAAGGCTAGAACGAATAAGTAATAATGATAATATAACAAACCTTTATTTTATCGCAAGTTCAAATGTTTGCTCGTCAAGGAATGAGGAATCACACTGTTAATCAGTTAAACTTTCAAGATTAGATTATAGTTTTCGCTTCGCACTCATTTCTTTTGGTATGTATGTGTGAGGAACCTGTCGTGGAAATTGTTTTCGCGATGACGTGAAGTGAAAGCAGGAGAATAAATTGAGGTGTTGAAAGTTTGTGTGTTGCAGGAAATGCGTTCTAATTGTACCTGTTCGTGATACAACTAACAAAAAAGTCGGCACGGATATTTAATTGCAATGGAAACGATAAAAAATATAAACGGCTACTTTACTGAAATGGTTAATGATGTGTTTATTGCTAAAAGGTATTTGTGTATATGTGTATGTATTTTATCAGGTATCACTACAAAAAAATATTTCCTCGTTAATGAATTTGTGACTGTCACAAAATGTATCAATAATTAAATATTATCGCAATAGCAACAGCTTTGTTATACCTTTCAGTAAAATGCCACTAAAGTTATTAGCTTCAGTAGTTAGAAGTCATCGTGTGTTTGGTTTTGCCAAGAATAAATGTTTGATGCGAATATATTAACTATATCAGTCTTTTTAAATACTAAGTCTTTTAAGTAAATAAAGCTACAATATGCACAGACCATGACACAGTTAGATAAATAATATGCAAACATAAATATGCATATTAATCGACTTTATAAACCGCAAAAGTAATATGGTTGTGGTTTGTAACAGGCACGCATTACTTAAAACATCTAAAATTAAAATGAATGTTGAAACTGTTTTTCCTAAAAATTGAGAATGGTCTTGGTTTACATTGTAAAATATTGCATCATATTTATAATTTTCTAGAATATGTATAACTTGAAATGTGCTTTAGTATATTGGATTAAAACATTGCAGTATCCCGCAGTTTTATATAATGTAATTTAGACATAGTTTAATTTATTAATACAGTATTGAAGTATTCTGTTTCTTTGTACCGTCTCCTTTGTGTTAGTTATGAAATGTATCGCTAATCCAATAGTATTAGCAATAGTATTTTTATTTATAAGATTTCCAAAAATACATTACCTTTAGCTACAAAATGCATTTATGTCCACAACCTTTTATATGCAATTAGAGACAAAATTCTGGTTAGCATTGGCAGTTTTCTCGTTGTTTATAAATATCTATTTTAATAAATAACTTTAACATGTTAATATTTTATTCTACTATAAATAATAAATATACTGTAATAACGGACTTTAGTCCAAATTAATCGTTCTAGTCTTTGTGGTGTGCTTTTCACCTGATTGTGAGATTGTTTAGAATGTAATTTCTTATAATTGAAAGTGTCAAATTTTGACATAGTACAAACTTATAAAGTAAGGGATATATTTGAAATTAGGTATTATAATTTTTCAACAAAAATAAGTTAATAACAAAAAATAAACAAAATCCAATTGCTTAAGGAATGGGATTTTACTGTATCTACGCGAAACAAACGCGTTATCATTACACGAGTTGACAACAATGTCAAAACGAAATCATTCAATTTGGAGTTTTATTTTGAAATTAAAAATCAAGTAAACGTTCGATGTTTATACGACTCAAACTGTAATAGCATAGGCTTACAAACTAATTGGTTTCGTTCAGTGTTATCATGAGTGCGGCAGAAATTACGCCGCTGGATTACGAAGACTTCACACGAGAAAGAGTTTGAGAACAGGGTCTGTAAAGTTCCTTACCTAAATCGGGAAGACCAAAAGTTAGTGTAGAAGTTCTTCATGAAAATCAGGACATAGAAAGAGATAATCCATTAGAAATCAGCAGAGCAAATGCGATCTCCAAGTGATTGTAAGTGCCGTATACCACGGTTTGGAAAATTTAACGCAAAATACTAAATTTTACGCAGAATTCTAAAAATGTATCCATATAAACTGAAATGCTGGACAGAGAATTTATGGACAGATGACACACATTTTACTCTGAGTGGTAGACTCAATACTCAAAACTGTAGCATATGGTCTGCAGAAAATCCACAACAAATCGTTCAAGAAGGACTTCATGACACGAAAGTCACCGTTTGGTTTGGTTTTAGAGCTAATTCTATCATTTGTACCTCTAGGAGAAATTAACAATGGAGAAGCCGTATCTGTAAATGTAAACCGTGAACGATAATTGCAAATGTTAAGAGATTATGTTATTCCATAGTTGCAAAAGTAGCACCACATAATTGAATACATAATTTTAATGCCACGCCGCACATTTTTCGATGAATCAAAGAATTGGTAACCAAGGTTTTTCAAGATCACGTGTTAAACAGACATTTTGCCAATTCATGGTCACCAAAATCACCTGATCTTAATACAGCGTACTACTGACTGTGGGTTAAGTTAAAAAGCTTAGTTTTTAAAAGACCACCAGCAACGCTACAAGAATTGAAAGATAATATTACGTAGCAAATTGGGGCAATTCAACCAGAAATGTTACGTAATGCTGTGTACAATTTGGAGGAAAGGTTGGTAATCATCCAACAACAAATGGACGTCATATTCGCAATTCCCGTAACTGGTTTTGGGCATATTATATCGCATTTCTTAAGCAATCGGATTTTATTTATTTTTTGTTAGGTGAATTTGTTAAAAAGTTGTAATGATTTGAAGTATATCTCTTACTTTATCATAACCCCATATATCTACATAAGATAGTTACGTCGTTCTCTATTTTTATGAGCTTCCTATTTTTATTGCAGCATAATTGTAGCAAAATGTTGCTCTAACTCAGTCATTATCTGCATTCTATTGCATGCTAAAGCTGCATAGTAGTGATAACTTAAATACCGTTAATACATATGTCTCTTGTGAGTTTTGTTTAATATCATTCCAAATTTATCCTAAACGACGTGGCGCCTTCTCAAGATTGGTCAATTAGGATTACAGGTTCTTAGTTAAGAACTTCAGCCTCAAGTATGAACAAAGTTAGCAATTCCGGAAACATGTACATGTATTTATAATACATCGTTATCAATGTACATAATGAATAGTCAGATGGAAGGAATGAAGGAAAAATTTCTAAAACCGTCGTATCAGCCGGAAATCGTTTAGAGATATGCGTGTTCAAGAAATTTCTCCTCAAACAGTCGCAGGGTAATTAATATAAGCACATTTATAAATAAAATACCTTCTTAGTCACCTTAAATTGAATCAACATATTGACGAACAAACTGGAGTTGCTGATAATTGTTTAATTATCGTGTTTGTTAAATTAACAAGGTGCAAAAAAACCACGTGTATTGTAATAGAATGTAAATCTTATCATTGTTACTTATATTGATAAATTATAAAAGAAAAAATTACAAGATAACCAAAAAGTTAAATAACCTTCCACCAGAAACAAAAAATCACAAACGCTTTTTATAATTTGTTCGTTTTTTATTTATTTATAGATTACACAGCTCAGCTAAGTAATAATTATCTTAAAATCTAGATATTATTGAATTATTCAGATATCGTAGTAGGTTTATGTAAAAAGTTGGCATTCAATTATTGAATACTATTTGATGAGTGTCAATACAAATATTTCTAATAGAAGATTAGAGGGTATATGTATGTGTTGAAAATAGCTTTTAAGCATTTTTAGTAACATAATATTATATGAAAAAAAATTGCATATACGAAATACATTTCGAACTAACTAGGCAGTTCTCTAGCTACCAAATATGTATGTATTGCATTACTCAGCAAAACCATGCACAGATCATACTATTATACCAACAGTTACATACTAGATCCTTTTTATTAATTGTAAACTAAATGCTAATAATATTTGCTTGCTTACTAGTTATTACGAGATCCATTCTAATATTTCCAAAATCATATACATACACTACATGCTTGTAAACTTAAGACCAGATCTATTAACTTAAAGCGTGCCTTTTAAAAATAACATAAATAATGTTAATACGACTTTTGAACTAATCATTGGTTATGGTTGTTATGATATCTAGGGAGGGCAACAATATTGGTGGCGGCTTGGTGGTGTCCCTTAGACCGCCTTTCAAAAGGCTGAATTCTTTTAGGCGTGTCAACAGCAACACACGTCCAAAGTCCATTTTGGCACCGCCTGATGTTGTGCCTCAGGTATCTATTCCCAAACAAAATTTTAAGTTATTTGTTTTCTTATTTATTGGAAACAAGTAGAATGTACATGTTTTTTGTTACGTTTAGCTTACTTTGCTTTAAATGTACCATTCTAGTTGTTCTCATTAAAACTTGCTAATTTGATTGATATTAATTGAATATTAGAGGTTAGGTACCTTAGTAGTTTAGTGTTAACAATAAACTTATAATTGTCGCAGTAGTATGCTTTATATTATGTCAGTATTATTTTATTTTAGTATCATCATTACATACATACATACAAGTTTTTGTCCGTAAGCGACTTGATTAATTGGTGTTCCTAGTTGCTCGCGATTTGTATCGTATAGTTACGCTCACATTGCATTTCTACAGTTAAACGGGGTCAATTAAAAAGCAGCTGGTCGTTTCATTAATAAAAATAATGTAAATGTAATGTTGCTACTAATTTTAGAACGCATTAAACGTTAGCGTTTATATTCATCGCCGCTTCTGTTTCAGTGTAACAACAATGAAGATCAGAAAGTCCACGATGGGGAACCGGCATCATGGGCGGCATCTTTCGAAAAGCTCCTAGAATGCAACATAGGATTACATGCTTTTGCGGTAAGTATTCTTGAAACCAAAACTTTATGCTATTTTCAGTCAAGCAATGCGGACACTCTTATGTTTTACTTATGTCTATATACAATAATGAATTATTAAATTATTACTACTGCTACTGCTTCATTGAACATTTTATTCTTTATGAGCATCGAAAAAATGTTAAAATGGAATACAAATAGTAATGAAATAAAATTAAATAATTGTCCAACTTATATTTGTCACAACTTGAATATATGTAATTTTATTTTTAAAACTGCAGTCAAGTAATCATGAATACAGCGATTCTACAAGGCAAAATGTTTATTAAAATACTGAACAGAAGCTAAATTTGATCAAAACGTAGAATTACTAACAATTTGCTTTAAAGAAACTTTGATAATTTTGATATTATACACTCCCAAGACAAAGGGGTATAGTTGTTGAATATCAAAAGGTGCCGATACGGTTGTGAACTGTCCATCATGATTCTGTATTAATATTTTACAACGTTTTAAGATGGCTTAGTTTTTCTTGCGAGTATGTATTTGATATGTTTATCGCGTTTTTTATCAGTGCTCCCAGCTTCAATTACTTACTTTTGCGAAGTAGAGCGTAAGAGACCTACATTTAGTTCAAATAGAAGTAAGTTTCAAAGAGACCCATTAGGTATTATCAAATAAAACTTTGAAGACTTAGAACATTATTTTTATTCTCGAATGTATCTAAATTCCTAATAAAACATCAAATTAACCTGACCAACACGTGGAAATATTTCTGTACGTATTCTTTTGTTTTCGTCAACTGTCCGTTATCGTCAATGCACCTTCAGGGTTATAATGACAACATGTTTCACATAGACCTAGAGGGTAGGTATCTTTCTAATCTTTGATTAAAAACACCAGAAATGCTACGTGGGAAAATCGAGCAAAGAACAATTAACGGTTCTCGCTTGCACAAATAGTACAGGAACACACATGAGAAAACCGGTCGCAATAGGAAAATATGCTAAGCGACAATGTTTTAAAAACGTGAAAACATCCACTTATTCTCGTGCATGGATGACTGGTGATCGATTTGTGGAATGCCTTTATGACCACGACCCTAAAGTAAAAGATCGCAAAATACATTACTGCTGGACAATTTTGCTGCGCATTCAAAAGACGTAAATCTAAAAAACATTAAGTTGGCTTTCCTGTCGCACTATATACCACGAGTGCGCTTCAACTCTTCGACTTGGTAATCATAAAGGTTCTGAAACAAGGCTACAGAAAAAGAGTGGTCTAGCAATATCTATCTAAGATGGATATCTCAGAATAGATCTCAAATGGATTTCCAAATAAATGTTGTTTCATTTTTACCGTATTTATGATTTCTCGATTATAACGCTTTCGCGGTTATGATGATCTTTTCCTCTGGCCCGTACAAGAGCGTTAAAACAAAATTTTATTGTATATTTATTTTGTTATAGTACTTTTTGATTTATATCTAAGAATTTTGTTTATTTTATAAAATTAGATGCATCATATTAATTTTATTTTTAAATCAAACATAATTCACATTTTTGATTTAATGATTAGATATGTGTTACATGTATGGGTTTGAGTTTCAATAATCCATGTTCTAAGGTAAAGTATAATAGGTATATAGAATAAAAACAGTCCTCCTTAGCCTTAGACATTTCAATTTACACTAGATACATGTTTCGGCTAAATTTCAGTCTAGAATCTACAAATATAAATTACAAAAATTAGATATCTTATTATCCAGATAGTTTTTCCACTTGTTAGGTCAATGATAACACTTGCAATTCTAACAAAAGTCAAATTTATTCCAAAACCTTTACAAAATTTATAATCTGGTTTTCGTAACAACTTCTTCAGTGGAATAAAATTGACATTTATTTAGTGTCAAATTATAAATAAATAACTAGCCATGCCTATCAACAAAATTATCTACAGACAAAGCAATTCAGTGATATATAGGATTATGTTTACAATATATTGGACAATTTAAGATATTTTGAAAAGTAAATTTATAATCATAACACTAATGTTCCTTATATCAATGTATTTTTTTGTCAAGCTCTAACAATTCTGTTCGAGGACTAGGGAAAAACATGGCAAAAAAACCTAGTCAAGAGCTTAATTTTATAAAATTCAGGCGTGATTAGGTGATTACATTATTATAAATAATACTCAAATTTTCTATATCTGTTCTAAAATTGACCGCGTTATTTTCTTTTTTAATGTATATCATTTCATATATTAATCTTTTATAACATTTAGAAACGGAAAAACAAAATTTATATAAAGGATCAGGGAAAATTAAAATTTGAAGTTTAAGTTAGAGCAAAATGGGGGTGATGGGGAAAGGGCAAAGAACACAGCACGGTGAAGACGTCTGGCTATAAGAGACCCGAACAAACAGAACGAATTAAATGTCAAAAGTTGGAATGGCAACATTTTATGGTAGGTAAAGTAAGAATATGAAGAAAATAATATGAAATATTGAATCTTAAAAATTAATTGTAGGCAACTAGTAAGTAAAAGTAAAAAAAAATTAAATACATACATTTAAAACATTAGTAATTAAAAGATATCTGCAGATTTTTTGAGTTAAGTGAGGTCTGCAGGTGTAAGAAATAGGACTTGTTTAGTAAATAAAAGATCAAGTTTGATCAGTGAATTTCTTAGACTTTTATCAATAGCTTTTGAGCTGAATTTATTAGAAGTGGCTAAATTATAAATAAAGTTAAATTAATTAATTCTTGAACAATGAGTGAGGGGATAAGTTAAGGTTGTGTAATGAAGTAACGGAAGGAGGCTAACTTGATGATGGTGAGATTCATTAGGGACGACTATAGAATAAGAGGTAGGTTTTCTGTATATATCAAATTAGTTAAAAGTAAACGTCTAAATCTATTCATCGTAGGTATAGGTTATAGGAATATTTGAATATAAGTTAACAATATCGAATGAGATAAGTTTAAATTTAGTATTATGAGATAAATTATTAAGTTTATTAACCATTTTAATAGTGTTATTGATGGCATTTGGAATATGAAATTAAATAAAAAATAAAACAAAAAAATTAATAAAAACTTAATATATATAATAAAAACTTTTTTAGTATGCATGCATCATAAACCATCAAAACACACCCATAAGCGGGCATAATCGGGCTTTTATCGCACGCCGTGCGATAAAGGTTGCTTGGTAACAGCCAATCCCAAGCGTTTAATAGTACAGTGAAATGTCAAATGACATATTGGTACATGTCACTCGATAATATGTATTGGAATTATTGATTATTGATTTGAATTATTATTTGGACTTTGCAGGTATTAAACTTAATTCAGCTTCAGCAGCTAGTTTTTGAATTTCTGTCGACATTATTAATACAACAATGAGCTCTAGATCACTATCACCCACAGGACACCAAACACTTGGATAAATGCCAACGCGTTTCGACAGCAATGCTGTCATTATCAAGGCGATAATAAAACTAAATAAACTGACAACAACCACTTAACAGGAAACCTAAAAATTACACGTAAACAAGCACCAACTGTTTCGCATCATTAACTTCACATTAACGAAAACAATGACGAATGTGGAATAGGCCCATTGTCACTGTTCATCAAACACGACTTGTTTTTGTAAATCTCCAAACTTTCAAAAACATTTAGAAATTTACAATTACTAATCGGTCTAATTAATTTTACATTAGAATGATCAATATTATGATCGTTTTCGAAAATATGTTGGGCAACGCTGGACTTCTCAATTCTGTTATGTTTAAGATTAGCCATATGCTCCTTGAATCTTGTCGAGATGGAACGCCTTGTTTGCCCAATATATTTTTGATTACAATTTTTACAACTAATTTCATAAATCCCCGACTTTTCCAGAGGCTGTACCTTATCTTTAGGGTTACCGATCAGACTTCTCAAATTAGTGCCTGAACTGTAAACCGTCCCAAGATCCAGCCCCTTGAAGATTTTACTCAAACCTTTAGTTATAGAGGGAGCAAAAGGGAGGGTAACAAAAGGTGTGTTAGTGACTTCTTCTCGAAAAGTCGTGGATTCTTTCAAAAAATTCCTATAATTAAACTTCCTAATTAATTTATAAATAATTTGAGGTTGGAAACCATTACACCTGGCTCCATGTTTAATGACTTCTAGCTCTTTCTCGTACCTAACCTTGTTCAAGGGAAAGGTGAGCAATCTATGAACCAAAAAATTCAGACTTGCCATTTTGTGTTGGGCACAGTGATGGGAGTCTGAAGGAATGTAGCGAAGTGTACTGGTTTCTTTCCGATATACGTCAAATTCTAAACAATTCTTATTTCT
>ML219044.1:0-52647 GCA_004785975.1 Popillia japonica | reverse complement strand
CTATTTCCCTGATATTTTTTGCACTTACAAAAACTATCACAAGGACATCCCACGACTGTCTAGAAGAATAAATGATGTGAACGTTGACTTCTCATACTTTTGTTCATAATACACAATATCCTTTCTACAATAGATCTTTGTTTGCTTTGCATTAAAATACAGACTCAACTGATTTACATTTTAATAGCGAATTCAGAAGGGGTTTTGTATGTGTGAACTGTACTTAAAGTTTACTTGCATCAAATTTATATACAATCTCTATTTGCCTCTAAATTGAATACAACATGTGGTTTAATGCTTTTTTATTCAGATCGATAAATATTAGAATAAAACTAGGCACAAGGCATTCAAACAATATTTTATAAAATATAGTTATCTTATTTTCCTCATATTTTTTCCACTTCTAGATCAATTAAAGACTATTAATTCAATTAAAAATCAATTTATTCCAGAACCTTAAGAACAAGAGTTATTGACAGCTTTCTAATTGAAAACCTAGCTTATTTATCAGCCTCGAAAGTGGAAGCTACGGTTTCTAAAAGAAATACTACTGAACACGAACAAGTCACGAGATATGCGCACTGTGTTCAGAGAAAAAATTGCTGTTAATAAATTATAAAATTAACGATAGAAAATGGGATCAGTAATTAAGATTTCAACCTACTATCTTTGAAAAACATTTCCTCTTTAATTTTGTTATTTTGTATGCGACATTACTTTGTCACGTAAATCACTACTTGAAAATAAATGTTGCAACTAGAACTTCCTATAATTATTTTTTATACGTTTGTCTACATTAACTATCTGTTGTATGAATTATTATTACTATGAATTATTTCTACTAACTTTGATCGCAGTTACCGTTACTCATTTAAATCTATAATAGAAATTACACTTTGCAGACTAGTTTTTGTTGTATCTACGCAAGCAAGCTGTGTTACTAACGGTATCATGTTTCCAATTTGAACCTACTATGGTTATTAGTTTCGTTGTGGTTACCTTAATGAAGACCGTATCGCAGTTTGTATCTTGAGGTGGATAGCATTAGAATTTGTGATAATGTGCTGCTTTTTGAAAGTTTCTCACTTATCAGTCTGACGTCAATAAGGTTATCGCTAGAAGTAAGATTGATTCTACGTACCACAAGTTTAACGACAAACACATATTTTGGTCCAATTATAAAAATTACTTTAAATAACTCTAGTGACATTCACATAAATGACGACACGGCTTTAACAAGCGCAATCGTTGACACACTTATGTATACTAACAATTAGTTATTAGTGTAACTGCAGACTTTAGCTGCTGGGGCTATTTTTCTTTTTCGTTATTCCTTTTAGTAATCTCTCTTAAACGTCGACTCTGTAGTTTTCTAAAAGTATATAGTCATTTATTAAAAATTGTTCAATTGAGTGAATAATAGGGAACTATTGTACCCATACTAATAATGAAGACACCTAGTATTCTTGTAAAGTTCCTTGTTGTTAAGCTAGAGGACAATATCGGCTCCAGTTGACGAGTGAATTCTGGGTATTTCCCGCAGACGTATTTCTTACAATAGAAGATATGTATTTTAGTTTTTCTTCTTTACAATTCGTATTCCTACAGTATCATATTCCTATCTAAATCAAACGCAAGCTCACCTACAGATAAATAACATTTTCTTTCATCAAGGTCTTTGTTATGCAGCATCTGAGTCACCTAGGTAGGGTGTTCCAGAACTGACAGATGGGAAAATAAACCACTTACAATACTACGATAGATAAGATAAAATGTGACGTGATCCTTTATAACTAATGTATTCTTAATTAAAGTAACTTTTATAGCTGTATTGCTGTCTAATTGCCTCTGGAACTCTCGCTTGCGTCCAATGGTCTTCTTACAGCACTATGTAGCACTATTTACGCCGCTTCCCTGAACCCCGGCATCCAGATTTGCTGTTTTTATATTAATTTGAATATTTCAAACACATTTTTATTATATCCTTTCCCTTGTCATTTAAGTAGGTACTCTTTCAAATTTTGCGCTTTGGGGAGGGAGGAGGAAGGGATGTTGTCTCCAGAAGCAATCCTGATGTCTATATATCTTCTGTAGGATTCCCCGCTGGCTTTTATTGGAGAATAGATGCAAATAAAACCAGAATGTCATCCTATATTCGAACCTTTCCACACATGTTATTTGTTGAACTTTCAATGAATTTATCCACTACTTAACTCCGGAGCTACACAGTTGGGTCTCAGAGACCCACAGCGTCATTAGATATAATGTAACATAAGTGATTTCTTTTCTTCGCCAATTTACATAAATTCAGTGTGGGGCCAATTGCTGCATTTTATTGAAATAAAGAGGTAAGATATTCGACGGTATAGTAGCATGGGTACGTCAGACCCAGGTGTAATGTTCGCATGAATTATTTTGTGTCTACTTATGGTTGATTGTTCTAGTAATATAATGGCTTCAACGAGTAGAGAAAATCCTAGTCTGTTAACTGAGGTGGAATTACAGATAGAGGCGGACAATATATGGGCAATTGACACTGAAAACGATATCGTTCAGGTTATTTTTTGAGGAGAAGATTCTGATGAGGGTTATATAGAAGGATGACTCGCAGATACCGATAGTGAACAAACTGAAAATGAAGATGAAGTATGAAACGAATCAGTGAGAAATATTTACAGATTATGGAGTAAAAATGGGCATTTTGGAACACTCAAGCACCATCACGACAAGGTCACACAAGACGAGAAAACACTGTTTGACATTTACCTGTTCCCAAAGGAAAAGCCAGAACAGGCCAATCTCCTGAAAATACTTGGAATTTATAGTTCAATGAATAGATGTTAGATATTATTGTCTTATATACAAATAATGAAATTGCTCGTAAAAGCTCAGTTACAAACGGCCAATAAATAACCCGGAAGTGAAGGCTTTTATCGGTTTGTTGCTTTTAGCAGGTGCATTACGGGCATCAAACTGTAACTTAGATGAACTTTTGTCAGCAACATTGCGAATTGGAATATTTCGTGCAACAATGTCACAGCAACGTTTTCAATTCATAGCTTCACGTCTGAGGTTTGATCGTGAAGAAACTAGAATTGAAAGAAGCCTAGTTGATAAATTTGCAACTATTCGTGAATTATGAGACGTTAACAACAATGAATCCTATATGACTAGTAAGTCTAATAATGATGCTGAACGATTCAAAAACATTTTACATAGTCAACGCAATACCATACGTTTGAAGAGTAACAAGGCGAAACAATCAGTCAGTACCAGCTTATTATGTTCGAGAATTGTCCGAACCAATACATGGAACTAATTGAAACCTTACAGTAGACAATTGGTTTACATCAATTGCGCTGGCTGAACAAATGTTATAACAGTATCAATTAACTCTTCTTGGGACTCTAAGAAAAAACAAGGATGAAATACCTCCTGCTTTTCTCATGAAAAAAGAAGGGGTACCTAGCAATTGTACTTTTGCTGTCAACATTGCATTCGGACGCTTCCCTAAATGCCGTTACTGGGAAGCTCAAGATAAACATCACTCTTTAATTTCTGCCAATAACATTATCATACAAGAAATTGTTCCGACTTGTCTTACAATGTCAAATCTCATTACTCATTTTTTTAAGATCACATTTCTATTATGGCTGTAAGTTGTATAATGGGCTCCCTGGAGATATTAATTTATAATAACGATTGTTGTACTCTCTATGTATGTATTAGTGGAGTTCTTTAAACATGCTCTGTAGTACAATAGTATCTATGTTTTTATTATTATTATTGTATTGTTATTATTATTGAATTGTAATATATTTGACATGTGCATACATATATATGTACCATCTTTTTCAAATTAATTGCGAATCGAAGCGCGACAAGTTTTGAATCGATATGCAACTAAAACTACACGAATTTGCACACATAGCGATGCATAATTCAGAATTTTTCGTAGATAGTTTTTAATTATTATTTTATTGTGTAGTACTGTTTCGTATTTTTTTATAATTTAGAACAGAATATATGTAATTATAGTAAATTATAAGTTATAGCAGTAATATTTAATGAAGGTTTGAGAAAAAAATGTATAATAGTAATACATATGTATATTCCATATGCGAAAGGTATTAGGTAGAAGCAGCGCGGCGCATGTAAGACAAGGATAGTAGTATTGTAGCGATAGATTCTCAAAGAGTGGCTGTTTTGCTTGTTCAATGAGTTATTTAATCTATATATGTAGCTTTCATACTCGCCGCAAAATTCTTCGATATAATGGTCCGCTCATACGGTAGGTATAGTAGTGTGCATAAGTTTTTGATCACTCACATATTACGCAAATACAAGTTTGTTGCAACTTTTTTCGGATGCAATGGTTACAATAAAATCATTTCTCTACTCTAGAACATTGACAATAACGTGATTGGTATAACCTTTTGTTTGTTCAGCAATACCGCTGAACTATTTTTAATTAAACAAAAAATCGTTAAATTAACAGTCACAATTATTTACCGAAGTTTGGATGATCTGTTGACGGGTTTCGCCCCAACAGACGCCGGTTAATTTTTGCCGAATCGCCGTAGTTTGCATTTCCTATTTTCGACAATTCTTTTTAGTGTATCGATCATTATATTGCAGATATAACAATTTTTCAACAATATAGCCTAAATATGTGTTACGCAACTACATAATAACACAATAAAAAAATCTTTTAATCAATCCCAAAGACAAAGTAAAAATGAGAGCAAAGTATGAAATTTACAAAATTGTATGTAAGAATTGTGATCTAGTTTATGTTAGTCAAACTAAATCAGATCTAAACAACATGTAGCTCTTTTTCCGTTTAGAAGATTTGCATCTTTCTTCCGCAAGTAGCGCAACATTTCGTTAGGAACTGACACCGTAGCAAGAAATTACTAAAAACGATTAATTCGCAGCGGTTTACAGACGAACTAACACATGTAAACGAAGTATCTAAAACCAAACAATCGAAAGATGTATGCACAACAGAAAGGAAACATTATGCAACAAAGGCGGAAGAAGTAGAAAATACAGCACTAACAACGTACTTTCAGAGAGCAACTAACAAAACTAGTGTTCCTTAAAGACAGATTATTGTTAGAGGAAATTCACGTAGCTTCCTAAGGAGCTACTCGCAGAACAGAGAACGAGTGTGTTACAACGGAGAGTTGTCCGCAGTGAAGATTGCGAACAAAGAAGTACCTCAAGGGTCCGTCCTAGGACCAATCCTGTTCATAATATGCATTAATGTCATAGGTAATTCCGGTAACTCAAAACACCACAAATTTTAATTAATTCGGGACATGCGTTTCGATGACGCATGGGTCGTCATCTCAACCGTTTACCGAATGAGTGAAAACTTTTACAAAACTAACATAACAGGATAAACGGAAAAAAATTTAAGGTAAACAGGTAATCGATAACTTATGCACACTAATGTATATGATTTTTCTAAAACGTTCTTACTTTATGGAAAATGGTTGTTTAAAAACAACGGACGCCGGAGTTTTCAGCTTAAGAGATTTATCCGTATATATAACAGATCAAAGAAATCAGAAAAATTGATGTAGATAATAGTATTAACATTAATAATAATACGCTTGTCTATATATAGCATAATGCATAAAAATTATTACACGCACATAATATTTCTCCTTTTAAAACATTGTTTCGCTTCCGGTTTACATTGTAATCGCGAGAAATTGTTTTTAAACAACCATTTTCGATAAAGTAAGAACGTTTTTCGAAAATCATAGTACCTACTATGTGAGCGCACCATTATATCGAAGAATCTCACTTTTGCGGTGAGTATGAAAGCTACATAAATATGTATATAAATTAAATAACGCATTGAACACGCAAAACAGCTACTCTTTGAGAATCTGTCGCTACAATACTACTATCCTTGTCTTACATGCGCCGCGCTGCTTCTAATACCTAATACCATCTAATACCTTTCGCATGTGGAATATACATATGTATTACTATTATCCAATTTTTTTCTGAAACCTTCAGGAAATATTACTGCTATAACTTTATAATTTACTATAATTATATAGATTCTGTTCTAAATTATAAAAAATTACGAAACAGTACTACACAATAAAATAATAATTACAAACTATCTACGAAAAATTCTGAATTACGCATCGCTATGTGTGCAAATTCGTGTAGTTTTAGTTGCATATCGATCCAAAACTTGTCGCGCTTCGATTCGCAATTAATTTGAAAAAGATGGTACATACCTACTGTAACGCACGCAATAAATCTATCTATCTATCTATTTCTCTATCTATCTATCTATCTATCTATCTATATTTGCATTCATATAACGAGATCAAGGGAGGAAAAGATACATTTGATCTTACACTACTCTGCTAAAAACCAGATGTTGGCCACTACGTATTTTCGTCAATATTCTTGATGGTGCTGGTATAAACACTATGGTTTTATTTTCTCTCTTAAATCCGCCATGGAAGGAAAATAATAATAATCAAAAATCTTTTCAAAAGCAGTTAGGAATGGTTCCAATTGAAGCACATTTAGGAGAAAGTTTGACCATTGTTAATTTACAAAAAACATTGCGCCAAGAATTTCTGAAATTTTCAAAATTGAAGTTACTTCCCTAAAAAAAGGAAGTCAATTTGACAAAAAGAGCTAAGTGTTCCTCTTGTGCAAAACGGAGGGATACAAAAACAAGTTATGCGTGTTTTGCTTGTCGTAGACCATATTGCATGGAGTATAGAGCTTGTCTCTGCGAATGCGAACATCAAAATCTAGAAAAT
Organism: Popillia japonica; assembly: GCA_004785975.1. Taxonomy (NCBI): domain Eukaryota; kingdom Metazoa; phylum Arthropoda; class Insecta; order Coleoptera; family Scarabaeidae; genus Popillia; species Popillia japonica. The sequence goes on along the minus strand of ML219044.1, from coordinate 45,841 downwards.
TGATAAACTGTTAAGATTAGATAATATCCGAAAACCATGAAAGATTCACATTTTGCACTTTTTTGCTAAAAAGGCCTTTGAGTTTCTGAGACCCTAGTGTGAAATTCATTCCTCGTAAAATAACTGTTATATCCAGGGTTAGCAGTGATGCAAATTTCGTTTAGTGTACGTAGCATAAAGTTCAGTAGCTTCGGAATGCAGCAATTTTTTCGTATATCACTACTTATTAATAAAGAGCCATCATAAGGTGAAGAGAGACTCCATAATACGGCTTCTTTATTTTTCAATTATTAGAAACAGGATTATGTTTCTTAAAATGCTGTAGTATTACCCTCAAACATACAACATACATTTGTAAAGCTCAAGCTATGGTGGGAAGACCTTGTCGTTTGGAAGGTGTTGGTCTTATACAAAAGATCAAGTAGTACACTTTGAGCGCTTCAATCTGTTCCAACACCTTCCTTACCCTGTTAAATTTAACGCAGTCGGACCTCCCGTTAGTCTCAAAAAATATGGTTTAGATAGGTAGCAAATTTTTAAGAAACAACGATTTAAAGGTTGCTATTGAGCCATAGTTTGAAGAACTCCCGAGTTCTGGACTTTGTGAATGCAAGAAAATGTTGTGTAATTGCTGGTCCATATGTACATATGTATGCATGTCTGAAGTGAGAAGCCAATGTCGGTAAGAAAATTCTTTCTTTCAAAAGTTCCAGTTTTATTTAAAACAGATGTTTCAAGCGAGATACAACAATCGCCTTCAAATCATGCATTTTAATTGTACAGATTAGTTGTACATAATTCAAAAATTAAATAATATATTTATTTAATTCTACATAATTTTGATTATTAAATAATAATTTTGTTTAAAGAAAACGATAAATCAGAAAACACTGTAACTACTTTATATTTTATTTAAACATATTAATTTCTAAAACCGAACCTGATCATTCAACTGTGTATACAATTACTTTATCTCCTCAAAAGTGTGAAAAGCTTAAATATGTATTAGCCTGTAACGGTTGTTCAAGGGATTTAAACCAAAATAATACAAATATTAATCTAACACAAATATAAGCGAAACCTTTGGAATTATACCTGGATTACTAGTTTATTATCCTACTTAATTAGGGAGTGGATTCGTGTAAGTTACTAATGCCGCTAAGAATACATTTTACGCTATCAGCATAACATATACCTATCGAACATGCATGAATATCCGTAGAGAACGGAATTTCATAAATGCATATGCCGAACCATTAATTAAAACAGATATACCTTGTATTGGAAACTGTCAGTTTGAGCGCGGCGTTATAAGTGAATTATTGTTACTTGCATCGATTCAAATTCACTATATAAGATTATTTGATCCATTACGAATACTGGCTGTAATATGTCAAGTGTGAGAATTATAGAGTATAATATGATTTATACCCCAAGTTAGGAATAAGGTCAACTCGACATTTTAGAGGATTTTGTTGAATTTATGGCCTTCGCTAGAAGCTCCTCAGATTGAGAAATGTATTAGTGTGTATAACGGCAGATCAACATTGTTAGCATTTAGGTGTAGCTTGAATCGTATTTTTTTGGGGAAAACGAATATGTTTTAAACAGAAGAAGCAAATGTTATAGTTTTTAATTATTACTTCGAATGAAAATGTAGTAAATATTAATCATGCGCAAAGGGATCCCTTTTTGTATACAAATATATTTGCTACCATTAAAGTAAATCTTCAGTATGAAGTGCAAAAAAATGTTATAGAATTCATATAATAAAACGGAATACAGCCTGTTTAAAATGAGCATGACGTCACCATAACTACTTTATGCAGGGGGGAGGGGATACATTGCACTACAACGCATTATTATTACAATTACAATAATATTACGTGAAGGGCAGGCAAAATTTAAGAAAAAGGTCTAGATGTGTCTATTGGAACTTTCCATGGTCGTTCAATTGAAAATAACATCAAATATCGAATCACTATCAAGAAACCGCTACTATCTGAAACGCACCTGAACAAGAGACCATCGTGTGCGATAGAAAACATTCACCGCGATTGGCATCAAGTTCTTTTAGGGAATGAATCATTTTTCTGGTCACGAACTTCCATATCTAAAACCTGGTCTACTTCCACTCCTAGATTTATTCAAAGAACTATAAAACATGTGATAAAGGCACGTTTTTCCAGGAAGGACTTTGGCCGTTTGTGTATGTTTACAGATAACCTTAACGTGGAAAAAATGACTAAAATGTATGAAAAGCATTTGATTCCATCTGCAGAAACGTGGTTTGGGTCAGCTAAAGAAGGTTGGATCTTTCAAGAAGACCATGACCCGAAATATGCAAGTCGTCGTTGCACCTAGTAGAAACGCGAAATTGGTATTAATGTCTTGGATTGGCCGTCGCAATCGCCCGACGCCAATTCAATTGAAAATTATTGGGCGTGTACAAAACTAACACTTCGCAGAAAAAGGACATGTAATCTCAAGCAGCTTGTTCGAGAGGTAAGGTCGTTATGGAAGCTTCTACCTGCAGAATATGCCGTGCGTCTATTAGAAAGCATGACTGGGAAATGCCAAGCGATTATATACAACGACGGCTATTAGGTGTCCTACTGACAACATTGCGTTATAGATGACACTATAGTAAAAGTGATTTGCAATTTTTATGACGGTTGCATAAATAATTTTGAAATAACAGCGTCTGCGCCTATTTTAAGCTTGTAGCTGTAGTTTCTATAAAATCTGAAAGCACACCCATTAATAAGTTGGTTGTGAACATATTTATTTGTGAGCACAGCCTACACAATACAGAGCTTGTATTGTATGCACTGTTATGAATTGCAATACATGAGTTGTGATAGTCCATCCATACTAATGCTCTTTTTATAGTAATGTTAAAAGTACAGGAAATCTAATTGCTTAGGAATGGAATTTGGTATGCCAAAAACCAGTTACGGCAATTGCTCAATATTACCTCAATTTTATTATTATACGATTACCAACCTTCCCTCCAAGTTGTACACGGTATTTCGTAACATTTCTGGCTGAATTGCACCAATTTGTGCTAGTAATCCGCTGGGTTATGGCCAGGTGATCTTGGCGGTCATGAATTTGCAAAATGTCTGCTTAACGCACTATCTTGAAAAAAGTTGTTTAAAAATTGTTCGACTGGTTGGAAAATGTGCGGACGTGCTCCATCCTGCATGAAAATTATGCTTTCAATTCCGTGGTGCTAGTTGTGTAGCTGCGGAATAACATAATCTCTTAACATTTGGAGGTATTGTTTGCACTGTTTGAAGTTACAGATACAGATTCTACCTTCTGCATATCGTATGAATACGAACCAATGATAAGATCAGCTCTAAAACCGTATCAAACGGTGACTTTCTTGTCACGAAGACTTTCTTGAACGATTTCTTTCGCTTAGATATCGTAGTACGGGAGCTAGCAACGTTTAAAAAACAAGAATTTCAGGTCAGCTGATTTTTTGATATGTTGTCCTTATTGCTCCTTGGGTTAGAGTCTGAGCCGTCTGGCTGGCGGTAGCGGTTGCTTATATTAGTGCGCAGCCTACCTGTACAGGTATAATCCTAGATTTTAAAAGAATGTTAAGAAGTGTAATTTTTAATTTTGTCACTTTGGATAGGTTTGCCTGATATAAATTTTTTATTGCCAGACATTTTTATCATTGCTAATTACATGCCAGACGCGAATTTTCTTTTTTTTTAAATAAAAAATTATAGTATTTTATAATGTCTGGCATTTAAATATTATCTTATTTACGGATAAATAAATCTAAATTTAATTTGCCAGACGTTAATTCAGTTGTTTAACTTTAAATAAACACGATAAAGTGTGGCGGTATGATGCTAGTATCAGAGAGAGACAGATGCAGAATCTATTGCCGAGAATGAGACAGAAAAAAATCACAAAGGTACATTACTTATTCTTGCTTTAGTGAGTACAAATTTCGACATATACATATAAATATTAAAAAAAAAAAAAACTAAAATTAAAATAAGTCTAATTTAGAAAGGAGATAATGAAAAGTACATCATTGAAGTTTAAAAAATTACATTTTTAATCAAATATTTTCTGGTCACTATACGCGAATTACAAATAATTAAAATTAAGTTATAAATTTTTTTTTATTCTATAATAGTGTCACAAAAATGACACATTGTGATGATGACACGTTGACGTTGGCATTGGAGTGAGTGGAAATGTTAAAACAACTCTCTCGATGTGTGATTGTTTTCTGTCTCATTCTCCGCAATAGATTCTTCATCTGTCTTTCTCTGATACTAGCATAATACCGCCACACTTTATCGTGTTTATTTAAAGTTAAACAACTGAATTAACGTCTGGCAAATTAAATTTAGATTTATTTATCCGTAAATAAGATAATATTTAAATGCCAGACATTATAAAATACTTTGAATTTTTTATTAAAAAAAAAAGAAAATTCGCGTCTGGCATGTAATTAGCAATGATAAAAATGTCTGGCAATAAAAAATTTATGTCAGGCAAACCTATCCAAAGTGACAAAATTAAAAATTACACTTCTTAACATTCTTTTAAAATCTAGGATTATTACCTGTACAGGTAGGCTGCGCACTAATATAAGCAACCGCTACCGCCAGCCAGACGGCTCAGACTCTAACCCACGGAGCAATAAGGACAACATATCAAAGAATCAGCTGACCTGAAATGCTCTCTCAAAAACGTTGCTAGCTCCTATACTATCGCATTTGCACTGCTGATTACTAGTGGATTACCTTTGGCTAACACATCCTCGTGCGAAATCTTCGTAATCCAGTGGGGCAGTTTCTGCCGTATTTATAATAGCACTGAACTCCGTTTAATTGAGTGTTAATTTCAAATATGTTAAATTAATTCGCGACTGCTTGTGAAAAGGAGTTAAGTCGTTATTTGATCAATGGGTTTATGTAAAATTTCAGATTAGTGGGTTATATTCTTATACCGAGCAAAAGAAAATTTGTCAATAATAAATATTTTGTACATACTGACTTAACTGCTTGGGAATAAGTGCTAAAGATAAGGAACTTGATATTGTACAAAAAGGGTTTTATTGCCATATCTCAATTTGCATGGCCCATATAAATGCAGATTTGTTAGGTATGGAGCTAAGTTGGCTTGTTTCCTTTTGCACATAGTCCAACGTTAGACTTCTCCCTGTTGACATAACCTATAAGTTGCAAATTATTATGTATAAACATTACCACGTGTTTGTGTAGTTATTTTTCGATAATTAATTAAAAGCAATGATGTGAAAGAGAATGAAAATACTAATTATGGTTAAAAAATTTGCAAAGATAGCGCGGGATATACTTCGAAAAGTGCGGACAGAAATTTAACGAAGCCAGATTTACAACAAAAGACTATACGCTTCGATCTGCAGCAATGGTTACCAACTACCGAATTGCACAGAAGTGAGTCATTTTATAAACGACAGTTATGGATGTATATTTAGCAGTGCATGATTGTGACGACTCTCAGGCTTATTGTTACCTCCGGTCCAAATTACCAAATCAATGGCTAAGAGGGGAGCAAATTAAATAGAGTAATGCATTTATAAATACCTCACAAGCCATTTGGACTCCAAAGTCACTCGTATAATTATGGATTCAGATTTATGTAGTGGTCAAAATAGAAACTCCATCATGTCATCCGCATGCATAGTTGCTGTTCAAAACTCAAAAACTCTAACGGCAATTGGTCATAAATTTCTAGCACCTGGCCATACACACATAGAGTGGAACACCCACTATAGTCTGATTGAAGAAAAGAAGAAAAAATCGAATAAAATTGAACAACCCCATATCTGGGTGAAGCTAATGACGCAGATAGAAAATCAAAAACCTGTTCGAAGATATGAGATGGAAAGACAAGACTTTTTGATTACAATGCTTTGTTTGGTACTACGTTGACGAGTCGTAAATGTGGCGGGAGGAAGGTTGAAGACTGAAGCGCTGGTAGCAAAAGTAGAGTATTTGAGACCAAATCCCACAACAGAAGAAGAACTGGAAAGGACAAATAGGCAAGAAGATGGAATAGTCAATGATGAAGATTAAGTAAGACAGATTACACAATTGTTTGTTTCTCACTGTATTTTTAATAAAATTGTTAAATCCTTTTTAGTATTCTATTTTATTGCTCGCTATAAACAGTGTATCTTTGCTAGTCAGTGTATATCAAAACATATGGAATTAACTCTAACAAGATCAAGGTGCATAAGAAGATAGGTTTATCACAAATCACTTCCAACGCATTATTTGTACGCGTCTTAGGGCGTGAAATATTAAATTACTTTACACTATTGCTTAGCCAGCAATTACTTTTACGCAAATCCCTTCGCCAAACATGCTACAATTTACAAAATGTAGCGCAACTGCAATTCTCCAATATTGACACTTTACAGCTTCATTTTCCGTAAGCAGAATTTAGTGTTTAGTACCAGAAAACTTGACTTAACATAATTGAAAATTTGTGGCATATTCTTCAAAACAAAAGTGCGTATGTAGTCATCGAATATCCAATAGAAATGGCCTAAACAATGCTTTAAAGAGAATGGAAAAGCAGTTTGCTTGATTATGCGCGTTATGTTTGCAAAAATCTGCTCCAAATAGATTACGATTTATTATAAAATCCAAAGAAAATACAACTAAATATTGATTGTTTTCGTTCTTAACTTTCAAAAATAGTTATTTCATTATTATTATAGTTGCATCATTTTCACTGTGATGTTGAATATGTAACCGTTTGTAATGTTATATGGTTAGAATGCTTAATACCTGTTTGAATTAGATTTGTTTTATTTCTGTTATATATTTGAAGAATAGTAGATATAGTAATTTACTTTTCCCAAATAAATAGTTTTCCTAGCATTTTCAACTTCTTACCAAATTATATACAATTGCATCATTTTTACTGTAAGTTATTGTACTAGAGAACCACGGGTAGTGTAAGCAACTTGTGTTTCCTGAAGGTCTGCCTGCTTGCCTCTAATTGCTAGTCGGTTGAATATGATGCATAAGAGACACCTGCATCTAAGGTGTTTTGTACTGAAAACTTTATGTAATAGGATGTCGCTGTGTTTATTAATAAGATTGAGATACGACGCTGACGTTAATATACCTAGAAACGATCTATTGCATATTACGCTCCACAGTATCCCTACGTTCAAGGAAAGTTGTCCATATAAATTTGTGCACATAGTAACAACTTTGCCAGCTTATTAACGTGGGGAATTTCTATCAAAATTTAGTCCACATATCATAAAGTGTCTGATGCCTGAGCAGCTTCCGACATTTCCCTTTAATAATTATTTTTTGTTTCCTTTTCATGGAACATCAAAACGACCAAGGAACTAATTTCGGCGAAAATCATATTACTATCTTTTGTTTTCTTATGTGGAGCCGCAATGGATGATACTATTATTACTATATCTAGATATATAAGCATATTTTTGAATTTTTCTGTTGGTTTTCACAGTTAGGTTGTTACTACTAGATATCATTAAAACTTTTGCAGGTGTGTTTGTTTCTTATTTGGGTAGGTGAAAAAAATGTTCATATAACTGAATTATAGTTACATAAAAATCATGCAATATTTACTCATGTGAACAACTGCATATGTTATCTAGAGTCACGCTAATATTATTTCAGTAAAAATCTCACAGTGAGTTCTCTGTTTTAGTTAGCGAGTTTTACATTTCCATGAAAAGCTCGAGAACGGCAATCACGAGCTTAGCGGGTTTTGTTACTCTACGAATATAAAGCCAAAGTCGGCCATTCCTATGTCGCCGAATCCAAAAATATAATCCAGAAATGCAAATTAGGACGTAAAACTATATCAGAGTTGCAATAAATGCACGTTTTTCCAATTTTAGAGTTCAAATGTGTAAGTATAGTCATAGCTTAATCCAAAGTAAGGTTAAAATACTTCAGACTACTGCAACATGTGGAATTTCTGTTGCAAATATTAAAAAGTTGAAAATAATCAAAGTTTGTAATAATGAACTTGCTTAATAAAATCTTTAATCAAATTATTTTAGGCGAGCAAAACCAACGAAGTTTTTACTAGACTAGGTTCAGTCTTTTTTCAATTATATTCAACATACGTAAGTGCTTTATGACTTGGCATACTTTGAATGTGCTAGAATATTAAGAATACTTAAAACCAATAATACAGGTAGTATACTTTAGTATTTAGTTAATTTATTGCCATTTCAAATACTTACTTACGACACAGCTGCAGGAAATACGTCGATAATATTGTTTTCGTGTTGAAACGCTGGTTATTTTCAATATTTTTGCATCTACAATCTGTAAACTGAATGAAGTAGGGGTACATAATATTAGCAAAACTTTATATAATGACGTCAACATTCTTACGGTAATAAAATACTTTGACACAAAAATAAAAAAGAAAATTGTGTTCGATAGTTTTGAAACTATCCCAAACTTATCTCGACATCGTGGAAGAATTTTTGAGTGGAATTGTAGAAGAGTTTTTGAACGGAATATTACTTGGTATTCAAAAGGCATTCGGTTCAGTTGAGTTATGGGCGGTGTTCGAGGTAATGAACAATGCAACCTAAACTTAACAACCAAAGTATTTAATACCTGCATTCTTCCTGTGATGATCTAGTAAACTACGAATATGTCAACGAGCAGTAGAGTGCATCGTGATGGGAATGAGTCTTCCGAGTCACTTGCCAAGCGAGGATATTAGATAAAGAACTAGGGGCACAGATGTAGTGGTATGTATTGCGGCTTGCTGAGTGAAAACCGAGGGTGCATAGAAGAAGTGTGGGACGCCAGTGGGGTTGATGAATCGATGCTACGAGGGCGAAGACGGGTAGAGAGTGGTACAACATAGAAAAAAGCTAAGCATAGTGGAAAACGAACGGGGAGGGCCACGTCCAGGAGTGGATGACTAGAAAGAAGAAGACCAGAAAGTGAAACTTGGCCTCTTTTGTATCCGGCTCTGTGTCACTTGATATTGTTGATATTCCAAAGATGGATCTGAAATTTCCAAGACCTTATATTACATTGCTAAAACGTAAGTTTATATACAAATTTCTCTTTAAAATAATGTGCACTGATTCTCTAATTTTTAATAGTTTCAAATATTCATATAGAATGTACTATGACTGTTCTGGTGAACATGCCGGAGAACAATTTTTTATCTAAAATGATTTGGATAGAAAAATTTAAACCTTAAGAGGTAGGCTAATGAATTTCCATATTGTTGAAATTTTCTCTTTAATGATGATCAAATTTACTTAAAAGTTCATAACGAAAACATGATTTGGATTTAATGAATCTCAACAATGTTATAGCGGGACCTTCCCTAAGTAACCAGGTACGAGCTTTTATCCCAACGCGCCCTAGTCTCTGAAAAAGTCAACGTTGAATGAACGCCAAGTTAGTAAGAGTGTGGCTAAATTCATTCCTTTATATCGATAATGTTAGTTTCTCAACAACCAAGTGTTTGTAGCACAGTGAATAAGATCCACGCCTGCCACGCTGGTGGTTCACGTTCCATTCCTGCAAGTGCATTATTATATGTATTTTTAGTTTATTTATTTACTTGGATTGCTGATAAAAAACGGACAGTAGGCAAGAAATGAACTGCAGGTGAGAAATGGACCTCATGACAAGCAAGTGTGCCTGAATATTCGAATAATTCGTATGATACATAATTGTTAATATTGTGCGCAATAATATTGAAAATGAAGAAATGAAATTGTAGAAATGCACTGGCAGTAATCCAACGCGAACCACTAGTTTGGCAGGCGTAGATCTTATCTACTATGCTACTAGCGCTTGGCTGTTGAGAAACTAACATTATCGATATAAAGGGAATGAATGCGGTAAACAACGTTTATTTTCTCAGAAACTAGGCAGCATACGGATAAAAGCTTGTACTTGGATAATCAGGGAAGGTCCCTCTATAACATAGTTGAAGTTCATTAAAATCTGTGCCGGACAACTCTAGTGTTCCCCTTGTTAGTTTGTCCAGAAGGGCGAATGACAGGTCGGTCATAATACTATTACTTCGAAGACCTGAACGCCGTAGTCAGAGATCTCCCACTTCGTTGGGTAGTTGCCTAACCATTTTGGTTATTTATACATATGTACATATTTTGAGCAGTTACCAGATAGTTAAATAATACATACAAACTAATCAATCGTCTTAATTTTTTATAGAAACTATACGAGTATACTGTAAATAAAGATGAATAATGAATACATTTACGCATTCTTAAAAGTAACACAAAGTAATAACATTTTCTAGTGGTGCTATACATTGAAATACCTGAAAAAGAATCTTTACGGATTTTTCTATTTGCTTGAGGTCATTAATAAACTAGTTACTTAGAATCTGTATTAATTTAAGTAGAGCATTTCGATCACATTCCCAGCACATGCCTTTAATGGATCGAAGTGTTATTAGTAAAACAGCAGGCATAAAGTTGCATTTCACAACAAGGGCGCGTATTCACAATAGGTTTACTAATTAACATTGGGAAATGGTAATCATAACTCTGTAGTTGTGAAACTCCAGATGAAACATCTGCATCTGTACACTTCGATTATGCCAGGACATTTTAATATAAATACACTGGAAGCATAATGTGGAAATATCTGTTAGAAACAAAACAAGGAAATCGACCAAATAGGACTCCGACATCAAACCAAATGTCCAGCTTTACAGTCTACGATTCCCTGCATTTCCCTTTACATATCTGCTTTGCGTCTAATTCAGTTCGGATTCCGTGTATAGGAGGAAGGATGTTCGTTATATGAATCTTCAGCTCGGAGCTTGAATCAGAGAAAACGCTTACGGTCAGTGGAGACATCAGCGTTTACGATGCCTTTGTGGTGGTGAGTACACATTGGCCTTCCGAAATTTCTTGTAATGGGCAGCTTGATTCTACAGCTTTTTGACTTGACAGTATTAGTACGTTAAGATTCAGGAAAATAGGAAGGGCAAGTAGGATGAAATTAAATTCTAATCATTTGCAATATGTACATATTTGTATCTGCTAAGGTAGCTAATGAATACATTTGTGTTTGGAAATTTGCCTATAAATTTCGAGTAATAGATGCAAAGTAAAACTAGTATGTGCGTTATTATGTAATAAATAAATAAATATATCTTTTTGGTGTCGTTAAATGTTTGCTGTACTTTCGATTAAATTATTGCCTTATACGTACCGCCTGGAAGTGTCCAGGAAAATCATGTGTGCCTGGAAAATCATGAGTACAAATAATTTTTTACCAAAGTTTTTCGCTGTGTCTTTCAGACAAGTTGTAATTTTGGTGAAAACCTTTGTAAACAATCTCGTATAACGTGCTTGCTATGATTTCATGTTAATGTTACGTTATGAAAATGTAATTTCGATCAGTTTTATTACACGGCAAATCGAAACTTCAATTTCTGTAAAACCGCGCAACACGAAACAGTAGAGAACACAATCTGTAATTAGATATCGCAAAATGTATTGTGCAATACCATTCGCGAAAATATAACGCACTGCAAAGGTGGTGTTGTTATGTAGCACTACTTTATGCTATCATTACGTTTTCTAGATTCCTTTCAGCTATAGTAGGGAGACTGTATGCAGTCTTTCGGCTAATGTTACAGAGAACCTAGAGTGCAAAATACTAGAAATTACACTTGAATTTATGACACAAAATTTAAGATAGTTATCCTGATATTACCAAGCGTTAGCGTTTTATAGTTAGCAATGAAACACCACGCTTTCATGCTCGTGTACAGGTATATACCTGCATAGTTTTAATATAAAAATATACTACCCATGCTGTTGTATGATTTGTTATTTGAGATTTAGCGAATAAAATGTGGTCTTTACAGTATTTACATTTAGAGAAACTGGAAGGATAGGTATCTTTGATATCACCAATTAAATAGAGAACATCTGTCCTAATAAACATCATTTTTATTATGTAATGATAGTCGCTAGGCCATTAAAATATGGATGGCCATGTTTAGGCACTACTCCATTTTGTAAAGAGTAAAGTTAGGGTTTGAATATCCTTCGGGAACGAAGCGGCATAGGTTTACATGTGCGTCTACATGGAATAAACTGTTGATATTGTTATTCATTTCCAAAGTCATTATATGTTTGAGAGGAAGTCTGGGTTTTTATCAAATACAAATTTTAATTTTATGCTGTAAATGGTCTCCGAATTCTTCGGAAATGAGTTTAAAATTATTTAAAGTTTTGAAAGGCTTTCCTTTAACCCTAGGATGCATAAACCGGGCCTCTTAGGCCCAGCGAGACTTTAGTTACTCATAATTCTCTTAAAATACTTTCAATCGACTTGAGCATTTAGATATGCTCTAAACACGTCTCTATTCAACACACACTTGATTCAAAAACATTCAAGTGTAATTAGAAATCGAAGAAAAAATTTGTTTCCATTAGAACCCCGTATTTACATAAACCGGGCCTCCGAAGCTCGTGTACTACTAGCTACTATAGAACAAGGTACAACTTGTTTATTATAGGTTGAGAGTTGTATTAATTTGTCAGGAACTGCCGCCCGTGCCAGTGCAAGTTAAAACCTGCATAACTGCCGGATGTTTAAAAATAGGTGCAGCTGATTTTTATTCAGTTGGAATAGAAGTTGGATTGAGTGAACTTGTGAGATACATATGATAATGGCCTCAAAAAGGTATGTGAAAAGCGTGAGATTTGGTGACTCCGACAATGAAGAAACACTGTCAAATTGGGCAGCTGAATGTGATGATCTGCCTTCTGAAGAAAATGATGTGTCAGAAGCAGAAAATGATGACACAGAAGAAACAAATTTCGAATTGAATTCTGACGAGTATTCTGGATCCAGTTCTGATCATGGCGACGATAATTCAGAGGACGATGTTGATGATATTGGTAGGCCTTTAATGAGTGGTTACATTGCTCGAAGTGGTGCGAACTGGAGTTTGGATCCTCCAGAAAAAAATAAAATTCACCCACACAACATTATTCGACCTGCACCAGGACTAGCGAGAAAACATATGGCTGCAACACGAAACGAAGCGTTTCAGTAGTTTGTGACTCCAGTTATTGTACAAGAAGTTGTGAACTGTACTAATTTATAGGGCAAACGCGGTTACGGGGCAAAAGGGAAACACTGGAACGATGTAAATGTTGATGAATTTCTTGCATTCTGTGGTTTACTCATTCACGCGGGAGTTGACAGAAGCTGGGATGTTCCTGCGATAGAACTGTTTTGTGGTGAATTTGCCAATCCTATATACCGAGCCACAATGTCTATATTTCGCTTTGAAGTAATACGAAGATTCGTTATATTTGATGACAGGAGAACCCGGAGTGCGCGTTTGGAAACCGATAAGTTAGCAATGGTGTCCTACATTTGGGATTTATTCATTCAGCAATGCAAAACCTGCGTCATACCTGATATTAATGTATCTAATTATTAAATATGGACTTAAAATATTTTGGATGTGTGAACCTACATTTGGTTATGCTCTGGATGGTTTAGGTTGGTTGGTTGCCAGCCCGAAGAACCTTCACATAAAAACCTGAGGCTCGAAGTAGTACAAACTCTTGTACGTAGCATTCATAATTCTGGTTTCAATCTCGCGATAAACAATTTTTTCACTAGTGTTCCGCTAGCAACTTATCTGTTGGACAAAATATTACTGTTGTGGGTATACTACGTCAGAATACGCGGGACATTCCGAAAGAAATGAAAGCCGCAAAAGATCGTGTAGTCTACTCTTCATTGTGTTGCTTTCAAAATAACGTATCCATGGTAAGTTACGCATGTAAAAAGAATAAATGCGTAATTTTATTAAGCACCACGACGCATCTATCAATGACGATGCTAAGAAGAAGCCTGAAATCACCTTTCATTATAACAAAGCAGAGGGCGGTGTTGACATCCTGGATCAAATGGTGCCGACATACACGTGCAAGAGGCAAACTAAACGATGGCCCATGACATTTTTCTTCAACATCATCGATGTTGCAGCACTCAATGCATATATAGTCTTTACGAAGGCATATCCAAACTATAACATACGAGTAACCCACAAACGCAGAATGTCTTTGAAATATTTAGCAAAGGAACTAGTGATACCACATATGCAGAGAAGATCTACTAACCCTAACCTACGGCATAGTGTCCGGGAGTATCTGTATAAGCAGATTTATTGATATCTCTGGTCCGTCAGCCGCTTACACAAGTACAACAAATAAGAGAAAAAGATGCTCAATGTGTCCCGCAAATATTGATCGTAAAAGCTCAATGATATGTATTAGTTGTAAAAATAATATCTGTAATGAACATAATATTGGAATGTACGCTAAGTGCTTCTCTAATCCCTAACAACAATAACTAAAGAATAATGTTTTTTTAAACAATAATGCTCACTTCCATATTTAATCTAACGTCTTTGACGCACATCTGTATAAATAAATAAAGTTTTACTTCAATAACTTTGTTTCTGTTCTGACTGCAAGTGATTTTAGATAACGGGCCTCAGAAACCCAGATTATGTAAATGTCGATATTTTATTACTTAAGAATCTTAAGGTTAAAACCAAATTTTGGATTTCAAAATACGTTATAGCTTGTGGTGAAGTAGCAAAATGTTCTTCTATAAAATTTAATTGAGGCTGTAAGGAAGATTCAAGTAAAAAAATTTCACATTCAATTATAGAACTTGCATCATCCTGCAGAGAAGACACAACCTTTTTATAAATTTTCTAGATTGGTAAAATAAAAGCTGCTTGCTTTTATGCATGTTCCCCACGAGAAACATATTCGCAAATACGGTGCAAAGGATGGGCTAAGTAGGTAATATTAATGATAATAATAATAATAATAAGAGCAAAACATTTTCCTTGTTTACAGCGATGCGATTGGAGACTTTGGACAATTATTTCACTCATCTTGTTAGAATTGACAGAACTTGTTATTGCAGTTCTTATTAAATAGAAAATATATGAAATTGTGTTACATATCGACCTAAAATATCTGTCGTTTCGTCCGCAGAAATCCATATATAATTAATTATCAGTTACTTTATTTTGTATAGGCCTCATAATCTTTTTATAACCTGGTTTATAATTTTTTCGTAATGTCGAATCATCTGGTATATGGCGGTTTGTATTTACCTAAAAAACCACCGGATTTTGCACTTTATGCAAGTTAAAATTAACAGCAGTGAATGCCTCAGATAAATCCGAATAAAAGGTGTCACTACTTTCAGAATTTAGAGACGCTTGGTGCAGTTGAGTTTTTATAGGTTAACATAATCGCGTTTTTTAATGAAACTATAATGCCACAAGTGCTACAACACGCTTCTTCTGGCTCAGTAAAACAAAACGTAGGTATTTCAGAATTCGTAAACCCATTTGGTAACTAAACGATTTGAGGATGTCGAAGCTCGTGCATTAGACATTTTTAGTAAGATAATGATAATAAAATCAAAATTAGATTCTTTAAATCTCAAACCGAAAATTACATTACTTTACAAATAATTCCTTAAAAATGAAATGCAAAATAGTAAAAATTTATCAATCGGAATCAGGCCTAATATCTCGTCTCTAAATCTCAATCTAAAGTATTTCTGTTTGCACTATGGAACACAAATTCGGACAAGCAGTTGCACGCATGTACAATATATTGTAGTGCAGTGCGGCTATAAAATGGGCGGAGTCATAGGTAAAAGAATCAGAATTCAGATCCTAACGCTTGTAATGAGGAATAATAGTAAATCTGAGGCACAAACGATAACGGAAACGTTAAACAAAAGATAGAGGCAGGCTGATCGACGTAAAGAATTAAAGTGTGCTTATAAAAAAATTTGGAGTAGAATTTTTCCTCAATCTATATTTACAAAAAAAAAATCAAAATAATAAATTTTGAGTCTTTAAATTGAATACAGACAAGAATTGACGGCGTATAAGCAGGAGAAGTAATGGCGGTCTGCTACTTCAGTAATGCCACATGATGCGTTCTTCTGGCCCAAAAAAAGGAACCCAAAACTATAACCAAGCCCAAGGAAGATGATCAGGTTCGAATGCAGACAAGTCATTCGCAAAGAGGAACTAGACCCCCACCGGTCGGGAGGGTTGGAACCGCTTTAACTAATGACAAAAAGGTATAACTTGGAAATACGAATATCGCTATAAATAAATACTACAATGTCAACAAATTGTTGCTTACAGGAAAACACAATAAAAAGCTGATAATAGGTGAGAAATATTGAAAAAAAAAGAATTGAGAGTACGTCTGCGGACATCATATTGACTAGCCCCGAATTTGTACGATATAAAGGATATTCAAATTTACACCCGGCGCCTCCACCAAAAGTATAAAATGCTCAAACGAGGCTCTCGCTTGAAATCTACCAAATTACACTACTTAAATAGATATTATAAGCTGGTCGTACCTTACTACCGACTCCCTAATCCGGATTAACATGTAAACGACACATATCACGAATCTATCAGTAAAACTCTATTAATTTATATAACCTCGGGACTAATCAAGATGATGTTTATAGACCGGCTTCCTGTTCTAAATTTTTAATATCCAAAATTGCTAATCTAAGATCAGCATTTTGCCTCTTTTTCCTGCCTTGCCAGAACGTTTAATTTAAAAAACTGTCTCAAATAAATATGTGACGCAAAGATCGACATATAATCGGCAAGATCTCGGGTTAAATATTGTTGTGTCTGTAGCGACAGACAAAATTCTCTCGTGGAATAAGAAACGCAAAACAAACGCACAAAACGACAATTTTCGGGCGGATCCTTCAATGGTGAATACTGTAGCCAATGTGATTTCACCTTACACTATTACTTGGTCAAAACTTAGAGGTAACTTCGAATATTTGTATCTATATAATTTATAATAAGAACATTCTGTATAAATATTGAAGAGTTCCTTGGCTGTTCAATGATTGGAATAATTAACAAAGGTTTAATATTTTTAAACCGCAGTGTTGATCGAATACCCAAGATTTGTTGGTTATTATTTTCAATAAAACGAGCTAAAATAATTAGACACTACAAATAATATTGTGTATTGGGAGTCAAAATAATTTTCTGATGAATATTTTCCAGATATCAAATTTTAAGACCGAAACACCAGCTGTATTGATTAACAATTTTATATGAATTGCCCACCCTACTTGTATAAGCAAAATTGTTTCACGGCGAATAACAGCGCTTATCTCGAATCATTCAAGCGGCTTGATATGTTAAATACGACTGAAATTTATGGTATGAGCGGTAATTCAAGCCGTTTGAGAGAGGTATTTTAATCAATAGGAGAATCGACATTGACAGCATGCGAACATCGAATAAAAATCGTATCAATGTAGCAACTGCTGTATATGTACGTAAAAGAACGTTAGTATAATTCAGTTGAGTAATGTTTTATGCTAGACAGATTGTTTATACGTTACCAAAATAAGTATGTGCACTTGACAATTAGAGAATTAATTAAACGGTGGAATTTCTATTATATTAACCACCTTGAAATTTTATTGGCTTTGAAAATAACAACCTAAAAGGAAACATTTCATTTAAATTTTCATAACGCTGTTATAAAATTTAAAAAGCTTGATTCCGCATTGTAAGTCCACAACAAAATTATTAATTGAATGAGTGAAATGCGGCTTTTGAAAAGCAAACGAAAAGGATAGTTATCTCTGTAGAAACTAAATTTAATATGTCTGATGGTTATATTTAATAAAATAATACCAAAAGATTCTGATAAATATTATTCCATTAATACATTTATAAGGAAAAAAATAATGAAAACTAGTTAGGACGAAACCAATCAGTAATCAGCTTATTTGAGCATTGATCCACTTGAAGTTTGCAAGCTGACACTATCAGGGAACTATTAGGTCGTCAGGGATAAAATTTGTTGAAAAGAGGCATATGTTTGTTGATAACTAAATATAAGCAAGTTATCAAAATGCGCTAGCATATTGTCACTTTTGCCATTTAAGCGCAGGTTCTTCAAGCCAGTCGTATAAACCCCTGGCGAACGAGAGTCTATGACTTTCTTGAAAGCCAGTTTTACTGAATAATCCGAATAGAAATGTTGAATTGGGGGCTAGGTTTGGTGAGTACGCAAGATGGTGAAGAAGTTACAACACCAATTTCTGTAGTTTTGCCAAGATCATTAGATGGTTTTGTGCTATAAGACACAGGCCGATCTGTTGACCAGGAAGTTTTTCTTCACGTGTGAGAATCATTAGATCTAGTTGCTAATAGTCTATTTTTGCTGTGATGAATGAGCATGATTTCATAAAATTGTAATGCACCACACCTGCACTAGACTACTAAACACTCACCATCAGCCTATTCTGATGAATACTATGCTTTGGAGTATGTTTTGGTGATTCATTCTTGTCTAACCACTGCGATTGTCATATTGAAACCATTTCGCAAGTGATTATTCGATTCAAAAATGGATCAAACTTGTGAGCTCCCAAACGCTTTTGTTTCTGCTTTCCGCTCAGTTCTTGAGGAACTTACTTATCTAACCCTTTCACCTTCGCAATTTATCTGAATGAGTTAATATTACTTTAGTACGTTATTATTGATGTTTGAGTCTGGGCAACTGCGTCATTTATGAGGTCAAGGTTAGCAATGCAAAACTTGGGAAACCAATTTTGATACCGCCTACTGCATAGTTACACTAGCACCAAATACACTATTTATAATTGGCATGGTTTGCGATGTTATAGTTTAGTGAGAGTTACTACTATCTCATGACATTACAAGCAAAAAAGTTTTTAAAGAAGTTCATATTTTTTAGAGCTTAAATTAATTCACTTCTACAGGCAACATATGGAACTTCTCACCAACATCTAATAAGACACGTCAAAATTGCTCTTTTCCAGAATGATTATAGCCTCAGTAACATACGAATCGGTAGCTTGATCTGCAGAACGCTAAAGAAATCCCAGAAACTAATAATTCGTAAATTAAATATAATTTTCCGTAAACAAAACATTACTAGGATTTGCCCAATTATTCTCTTGCCCGACATGTGATTTTCCATAGGGCCATCTGTAAAAGTCCTCGTGATTATTCTTCAGTATACATACATAGATGGAAACTGGACCTTCAATTCAAACTACGATCAAAGACCATCAACGGCAGGTTAGGCAAGATAAGGGAAGCGATTGAGATACAGAGGCATCTCCAGACGGCAGCAATTCTTCATTAAATTTTTTGCGTGGTTAACAAGTTGAGTTAACGCAGTCTTCTGGTAGATTAGATTAGATTAAGTTAAATTAGGAGTGGCCCTACGGGCCTCTTCCGCCGTGACCTTCCCGGTCTATTGTGATCCCCAGTAATCCTAGAAGGCGCCCTCTAACTTTGCTCACTTTATGAGGCTTAACGTCCTTGAGAGCGGCTCCTGTATGCAGCTCTGTGCTGTGGGATACTCTGTGCCCAAAATTAGAAACCTTGTCCTTGCCCTCATGGCTGGGAACCCATGCCAAAAATAGTTTTCTTTGGGAACCCACCTCGTTTAGGGCACTAACGCAGTCCCAAACCGGTTTGGAGACAACGCTTGCTGAACTAATCGCTTTAAGTGTTGCTTGGCTGTCCGAAAAGATGGCGACGATTTTTCCGAACTCAGTCCATCTGTCCACTTCTCTAACGCAATGGTGGATTGCTGCTACCTCAGGTTGAAAGACCGTTCTGTCCTCGCTGAAGCTTATCGAAAGAGCCTTTCTAGGCTTTCCTCCGTATATACCGGCTCCAATCCTCTGGTATACTTCATTCCTTTTCTTAACTGGAAGACGCTACTAAAGTTAAAAGTAATGAGTAAGTTTTACGTTTTTTCTGCATTTATTTTCCTTTTGTATTTAATTTATCTTCATAGTTTAAGCATACCATATTATAATGCCGTTCAAGCCCAGAAGTCCTTGTAATATCAGCAAGAAAAGATTGATTAAAGTTTGTCTTTATACTAGGGTATATTTCATATATCCCAGTGGGCTGTAAATCAATTACGATAATATTGCGTAAATACTGAAGATTAATCCTAATTTAGCTCTTGTAAGATACAACTTCCGCAACGGTAACTTTTTCTATTTATTTCAAGTTTAAATGTATTGCTATCAGAATTCACCTTCAGAAAAATATATTGGTTCGTGGAGGACCCTTTGGTTATAAATCTTTATTTTATAGACCCTCGGAACAAACAATAAATTAATATTTTTCTGCGAACATTAGTCGCCGGAAGACACTGTTAACGACCCTCTTTTTTTGGCACAAAATTTACGACACCATCGAGTTAATGTATAATCGTAAACGGTCCTAAGAGGAAAAGATTCTTAAGCACTGCAACAAAACAATAGTACCTATCTTTTTCTTCTTCACGATATGTACACGAATATCTCGCTTGATATATGGCGCAGCACACAATTCGTATGAAACTAAACCCTTTTATATTCTTCGATTTAACTAAATTGTCGGTTAGAGAGAATCCACAAACATGAGAACAGTATCTCGAAGGCACTACATAAAAATAAAATGTTTTTATCGCGTTAGAATTATGACATATCTCTACCCGAATATAAAACCCTACAATAGCCGTTTATGTAGCTGAACATGTTACGTGTAAAGGATCACTCCATAAAAAATCATATGATGTGACCGATATCATATATCAGGCGAAAGTATTTTTTTATTGCGAAACTCATGTATGAACGAATTTAATGTCAGAATTTGGTAGAAAATCTTTAGCTTTCTCTTGGAGTTATTATTAAAGTTAGTTGTATTAGAGTATTGAATTACCACCCAGCTAGAATTTTCTAATTTTGTTTTGAAGCCTAAAGATTAAATATACGAATAGTTCATTTTCTATTGAAGCAAAGAAAATATGTTTTATTCATCATACTCTATTAAGGAGATACTGACATTGTTCGTCACATTTCGTGGCGCAATTGGCAAGGCTTATTTACATTACTCGGATGATTACATTTTAATTAAACCTGAAAGTACAAACAATTGTGGATTGGTACAGCATTTTAGAATCATAAAACATTATATTGAAATTTCTATAGGCAGCAAAAATGTTCTACTCTACTAGAGAAAGGTGTAGATATTCGTTTCTCAGAAAGAAGGGGATATCGCCTACCAGATTCTGAAAACTGATGCGCTTAGAATTCCAAGTGCAAAATATTAGAAAAAAGCTATTCTAGCAACAATTGCAGTAAATGGAATGAAGACAACATGTGATAATTTCTATTTACTATTTTGATCAGGAGGATTTCCATCTAACCGCACACCTTCTCTTCAACGATTCAAAGAACGGAGTTTGTGTAAGCTTTGCGTATATTTACCAAATAATGCTGTAAAAATTGTCATCAATACGATAAATGAATAACTTGACAGTTGAGGTAAGACAGAACGTGATCAGCAGCAACATGAATGTGTGCTATCCAAACATAAAGGATTTGACTTAACAGCAGACTATCAAGATTTTTGATTTTTGAATATTTGAATTCGGTTGAATTATATTCAGTTTTCGAAGTAACAGCATATTTGAATATTCATATAGGTATCTTAAATGTGCTTAATTTTCTTAATTCTCATTTGTTGTCACTTGTCAGTTAATTAAAAAATAATAAATAAAATAAATTGAAAATCAATTTATTCCAGAACCAACATAAATTATAGTGTCTTTAGTGGAAGAAAATACATTATTATGGAGTATGTTTAAAGTGTCATGAACAAAATATATTTTTGAAAAATAATCTTAATATAATCAAAAAAGTAAACTAATAGTCCTTATATGACTGTATTTTCTGTCAAGCTCTAAGAATTCCGTCCAAGCAGTAGAGGAAGACACGGCAGAAAAATGTAAGTAAGAGCTTAATTTAATAAAATGCAGGCTTAAAATTGATGGCCTTGCTTTCTGTTTCAATGTACATATGTATATCACTTCATATACTAATCTGTTTTCATAATTGTTTCCGTTTTTTAATATTTTTAAATATTGTTTAGTTTGACCTATGTATATGGCATTTGCTCCAATATAATATAATGTACACCACAAATAATACAAGATGTACTGTGGTTTACACTATGTAAAATCATTACTGTTGTCAAATCCTTGTAACATATAATATGCTTGATGAGCTGGTTTTACGAAATGAAATATTCGTAATACATCAGTGCGCTAACAGCACCAGAACGCACACGCACGCAGTAATTACATTGTTCATCGGCCTTTATTAGAGATTTTCCAGTAGAGATCCTTTTCGAGAGTTTAAATGTAATTTATTCGTGTACCTACGTAAAATTGATTATGTGTGCTAAATATAGGAGAGCTATTGGATAATGAAGGAAGATAGCGCATTTTCAACGAAACTTACCACCCTCGACATTTTTGCTGTTCGTAACGTCGGCTCATTTGCGTATAATTAGCTAAAATACGTCAATTAGTATACCGACGAAGCCAGTTCCAAACGCAAACTTTGGTTCTATCTTTTTACACTTTCTTCCCTAAGAGTCACATTTACGGTACTTTAAATGGCAAGCAAGATTAAGGAATAGGTCAAGCGAAAAATCTTTGATCGTTAGAATCATGTGTAAGATGCTGAAAAAGAAATTTTATGGTCTCCCTATGTTTGCTAAAACGCTACTAGTAGTATTTACAGAGCTGACTCAAAAATTCTACCTCTGCATGTAATCTTATATTCATTTCGGAAAAAAACAGAATTTAACTCAAACAACCAGTAGACAACTAATTTGCAAACTTAAGTGTGGTCGCCTATGTTCGAATTTTACTAACAATAAGTGGCATTTCTTAAATATGTAGGTACTGCTTTCAAATATAATTTAGATTTTTCGTATTACATCCATACACAACAGAAATTGCAAAAGAACAAACTATTTGCTGATTATTATTGATCTTGAAGAAGCAGCACACAACTAAACCAAAATTATTCTACTTTCGTGTAATTGTGTGTAATCATTTCTTTAAGACAATCGGGCAAGAATTCAAGATGGGTGAAATCTTTATGCTTATATTGATGAAAATTCACATGCTTCTAGCAGACAACTTCAAATGTCACATGCACAAGAGTAATATTTTTCATGGCTCACGCCACACCCTAGAAATAGTAAATCGCAAGTACGCTACGTGTCTTTCACTCCATTTTCGAAACTTGCTTGATATACTTTGTACGGCCCCAATAATTTATTCTATTAGTATTGTGCCTAGATATATACAGGGTTTTCCACGTAACCCGTTCGTTAGAAGTTTTCTGTGTTAACGTCTTAGGGCAGTTCTGAAAATTTGTAAAGCGTAATGTTGCTACTTGGTGAGTCAAAATAAAATGTTTACACTCATGAACCACTTCCGGTTATACCGGAAATCATAACCAACTTTGTTATTTCAAATCTAATGTCATGTTTTTTATTGCTTTTTTAGATTCCTTATGAGGTGTTATAACATTTTGTATTAAGGTTCCTTACGTCAAAAATTAACCGTTTTTGAATTATTTTGATTTTTGTAAAACTTATTGCTTTTTCAAATGATCTTTTAAAATCGTATATCTAAGCCGTGAATGAACCGAATTGTTTCATATTTCTGCTGAAGGCGGCGAAAGGTAGAAGAAACTGTTTAACGTCTAAACAGTTCATAAATCTCTTACAGGGTGTTCTGAATTTGATGATTATTTAAGTAATTTTCAAATAAGGAGAAATCGATTTTTTTAAATGGAACACCCTGTATGTGAATACGCCATACTAAGTAGATGAATATTTTGCATCAAACAGCTGTAGGTGTCCCTATGTCTATCTGCCATAGTTTTAGAATTATTAATGATTATTCTCTAAATTGAGCATTACCAAGAAAAATCGTGGTAGTAAGCCATGAAAAGTAAATCTGATCTGTCAAAATTGTCACAAAGTTTATTTCGTGTTGAGGTGATCTTAAGTTGTTCGCGAATATGCAGGAAGAATTAAATATTTATTCTAATAGAGATATTTTGAATTTATTTTATATTCATGGTGAGTCTCTTCAAATTATTGGAAGGATATGTCGAGTTTTTAATGAGAGATACCCACATTTATCACCAATGAATAAAACTAAACTCAAACGAATAGAATCGAATTTTATTCGCTTTGGCATTCAAGTCAAGAAGACAGTTCCAAAACCGATTACGGGCGATGAAGGGAATGAAATTGTTGTTTTGGGATATTTTCATGCGTATCCAACCTGTTCTGTACCGGCAGCGTCTGCAGATTTAGGGATATCATGTACATCGATACATAGGATTTTAAAGAAAAATAAAATGCATCCTTATTCTTTTCAATCGGTTCAGGCTTTTCGTCCAGGCGATCAAGATAGAAGAATCCAGTTTTGTGAGTTCATTTTAACGAAAACACAAGAAGATCCCAATTTTCTATCCAAAATTATCTGGACAGATGAGTCAAAATTTAGCCGTGAAGGGATTATTAATAGAAGAAATTGTCATCATTGGGCGCAACAAAATCCACATGCCGTTAGAGAAGCAAATTTTCAAGGCACTTTTAGCTTCAATGTTTTGGCAATGATTGTACACAACCGCGTCGCATACGAAATATATAACGAAAATTTAACAAGCATACGGTATCTACAACTGCTAAGGGAAGTACTAGTGCCATTTTTGAATAGCTTACCACGGAATCTGATTCAAATGGATGGAGCGCCCGCTCATTCTTCGCAAGAAGTATATCAAAAAGTAACCCATACTTTTGAGGATAGGTGGATCGGCCGAAATGGACCTTGGTGCTGGCCACCCAGATCCCCTGATTTGACTCCGCTTGATTTTTATTTATGGGGTCAAATAAAAAATGAAGTTTACGCGTCTCCTGTGCAAAATAGAGAAGACCTTATAAATAGAGTGCGGGACAGTTTTCGAAACTTGAACGCCGATAATGTAAGAAAAGCCACTAGAACAGAGTTACGAAGAAGAATTATGCTCTGCTTAGATCGGAACGGAGATCATTTTGAACATTTATAGTATATAATTGGGAACGCATTGTTTAACTTTAATTTGTTATTTCTATTTCATTTTCTTTCTTGTTGATGTTGTTGTTAATGCATATTTGTTATTTTGTTTAATAAATGCAAATTAATACAATTTGTCTAATTCCAAAACTATTTAGAATTTATTATCCAAGGCTCACTACTAATAATGTTCAATTTAAAAAAATAATTGCCAATAACTCTAAAACTATGACAGATAGACATAGGGACACCTACAGCTGTTCGATGCAAAATATTTATCTACTTAGTATGGTGAATTCACATACAGGGTGTTGCATTTAAAAAAATCGATTTCTCCTTATTTGAAAATTACTTAAATACTCATCAAATTCAGAACACCCTGTAAGAGATTTATGAACTGTTTAGACGTTAAACAGTCCCTTCTACCTATCGCCGCCTCCAGCAGAAATATGAAACAATACGGTTCATTGACGGCTTAGATATACGATTTTAAAAGATCACTTGAAAAAGCAAGAAATTTCACAAAAATCAAAATAATTCAAAAACCGTTAATTTTTGACATAAGGAACCTTAATACAAAATGTTATAACACCTCATAAGGAATCTAAAAAAGCAATAAAAAATATGACATTTGATTTGAAATATCAAAGTTGGTTATGATTTGCGGTATAACCGGAAGTGGTTCATGAGTGTAAACATTTTATTTTGACTCACCAAGTAGCAACATTACGCTTTACAAATTTTCAGAAGTTCCCTAAGACGTTAACACAGAAAACTTCTAACGAACGGGTTACGTGGAAAACCCTGTACATACATATTGAAAAAAATGTATCTTCTTTACAGAATCAGAAATGTTTTGTCTCTAGCAAATAGAAACATAGGAACAGCAAGAACAACTACATATGTACATATATGTATAGGAATATACATATGTTCAGATTGTTTATATATTTTCCGATTGTAAGCACGTAGACTTCAAATGCGTTAGGACTCGCAGCTTTACGTTTCATTTATGATATTAAAGGATTAGCACTTTAATATCATTAACCTGGACAGAATACATACTTTGATGCTGCTTATTATAATATCATCACAAATGGTCGTCTTAGAAATATGTACATACAAAAGGGAACAAACAGTTTATGCAAAATAAAAATCTGCGCAGAATGATGGTGAAAAGATTTTCTTACGAGGTTGATTGTTTCTCGTAATGTTTTTAAGTTTATCTAGTTTGTGTTGGCAGTTTGATAGAAAAAGACGTAGATAAATGAGGATCTGTTTTCTTGGAGGTAGGCATTCAAATTTAAACCACATTTGATTAGTGGTAATTGTCAATCACAATTAGCAATTAAATTCTTAGATCGATTGTGGTTTAAACAAGTTGTTTCTCAGTTTTAAACATAGATCCTAAAACGGCAGTCACTTTAGAACACTTTTTTTTTTAATCCAGGCTTTTCATGTTGAGTTTCCACATTTTGCAATGGATTATATGCAATTTAAGAAAACGTTGTATAGAACTCTAAAACTGTTTTCTGAAACTAGTAGTCTTTCAGAAAACTCGGGCGGCGGAGTAATTAATAAACGTTACTACTCAAATTATCAATCGTGTTGAAGAAATAATGAGAAATAAATAATAAACATCTTTTCGACACTTGAGTCAACAAATTAACCTTTCTGTTGGTACCTACAACTTCAAATTAATGAAAAAAAAAATTACAAGTGTATCTATACCATGTGACTGTAGTAGAAGAGCTGTACTAAATATGGACAATAATAATGGAGAGCTTTCAAAACGGCTCATCTTTACTCATAATGACAAAGCAAGCCGTTTTGTAAACCAGGTTAGGTATTTAAATTCACAAAATAGTGAAAATCCAAACGCAATTATTGAGAAATCGCTATATGCAGAGAAAGTAGGTGTTTGGGCAGCGATAAGTTAATGGGGATCATTACACCAATATTTTTTCAAGGAATGTAAACTTCTCAAAGATACTGCACAAAACAGCTAGAACAGAAAACATTTTCAACACTTTTAATTATTATTTATTTATTCGCATTGCAAAATACCGAGTACATTAATACTCAGTTCAATGAATTTTTGTACTGTATGAAATATTACCCCAATTGAAATAACCTACTGTTCTTTTCGTACACCGTGTTCTGCTAAATTCTACATTTCTGTCAGTTATATTTTATTTTTTTATTATTTGCCCGTCTTGTTAATTTCACATCGATTGGAGGAAAAACTAAGTACTCTGGGACTTGGAGTTGGGTTTACTCATTATCGTCCTCATTAGATTAGATTAGGCTGATCAAACATTCTCTCCTTGTCTTCCCGACCATCTATGAAACCAATTTGGGTATCTTTAATCTCACTACCATTCAAATCTCAATTTATTTCTGACCTGCTATAGAAGCCGTTCTAGAAGCTCCTGTTCCAGGTGGTAATATCTCTGTTGACCCAGAACCATACAATCGCACATCATTCCTTCTACCGTCTCTCTATGTTAAGAGCAAAATCGGTACATATTATCATCGACTTTGCCCATCTTGTTGAGGTAGTACGTCAGAGAGATGTAGCGGTTAAGTATAGCCGTGATTATGCTAAAGCAAAAATTTCACTTTAGTGGTTAGGAATGTAAACTTGTTTGATCTTAGTTTTGCGACATTGATCCAGTGAGATATCCGTTGCTTTGTTTTCTACTTTTGAAGTTGAATTCTGACATGGCTTTTAGCTAGATTACAGTATGACTATAGTCTAATGTATCGGATATGGATGCCGTTTTTTGCTATACTTTTGCCGGTTTCATTGCACTCATATTGTCAGTGTTTTGACGCCCACACAGTAGCACGATGTTTGCATTTGACCAGAGCTTCGAGGCAGGCAAACTCATGATAACTTGCACACAAAAGCAAAAACGTCCGTAGAATCTTGTTTAACTGTTTGGCACATACTTCTGCCAAAGAAACCGTTGGATTTATACCTAGTACCATTCAAATAAAGATATAACATTTCTATGCGTATCTATCTGGGTCTGACTGTATATTATCCTATAAACGCGTTATGTAATTTAGTTCCGCCTATCTCAGAGCTTTTAGATTACCACTTCAAACTATTTGTCAAAGTCGAAAAATTTTTAATTTTCTATAATTTTTGGGCGCCGTGCTAGTGAGGCGTACCTCACCATAGCTCTGACAAGTAGATCCAAAGAATCTTATGCCTTAGCCAATGAGGGTGCTACGAAAGAGGTATAACTTTCTTGTTTTGTAAATCGTAGCACATTTATTTTATGTGGATTGATATTCCGGGTCCCTTGAAGACAGCATGTTCATATTTGGTACAGGATAAACTATGTGCGATTTGATACTAGATCATCATATCGTATAATAATTAGTAAGTCATCGCCGCGTTCTTGTAAGTCAGAGCCTTGGCTTGATAGTCTATAAATTTTGTTGTTGTATACTAACAACAGTAAGGGTGATAGTATGTTTTTAGTAGGCTATCTTATGGTATAATTTTTTGGGGAAACTCAACCATGGCTAAGGATGTTTTCATTGGCCAGAAACGTATTATCCGTTGCCTGACCGACCTAAAGAACTCAGAGTCTTGCAGACCGGCGTATATTAATCACAAATTACTTACTTTACCCTGTATCTTTATCTTTGAGCTCGCTCTCTACACTTTTGACAATTACACCAACTTTCAACTAAATAAAGATAAACACGAATACAATACCAGACGCCGCAGCGATATAGCTACTCCTAGGTCTAGGCTAACTTTATATCAGCAGTCCCCACAGGTTCTTGCAATTAAGGTTTTCAATAGGCTACCGAAGCACTGGAAAACTTTAACTCGTTCGCGATTTAAACACAACGTTTTTGAGTTGCTGGTGACGAACGGCTTTTATTCCTTACATGAATTTTTTAATTTCAGAATTGTACAATATTAATAGATTATAAAATTTTCTATTTATTTACTTTTATGTTTACTATGGTTTTGTTATTATCGTTATTATTTATTGTTTAATTCTTTTGTCAGCAGGATCATTGTTATTATTTTTATTTTACTTTTATTTTTATTGAGATTGTACTTCTCTTTCTGTTTGACTGTTCCAATATCAATTTTGTATAATTTGATCATTCTGGAATAAATAAATTACTTACTTACTTACTTAGTACCCCTCCTGTCTGGAGACATCCATTGATGGCTATTATTTTAGTGAGTTTCCTATGGCTGCAGATATTATTCTGCTTGTTGCACACAGTTAAACAATTAAGTTGGATTAAAGTTTGTCTTGCACGTGCAATGTAGTACAGAGTTAAAGCAGAGAATGTGAACGCATGAAAGGAAATTTACTAAAAAATATTGTAAAAGCTTTATTTATTGAAAAATATCAAGTGAACTAGGTCCATCGTCTGGTTCGCTAAAAGTCGTACTTTTTGCAAAATGAATTAGACTTTTATCCGAATAATTATGAATACTTCCGAGTAGAAGCATTTAGTTACAGTTATAGATTATGTGTGCCAGTGTATTTTTCATAAATCGTTCGACTTATTGAGAAACCCCAAAAGCCACACTTTAACATTATGTGCAATACAGAAGCTTGTGAAGAATTTGAAATTTTGACTATCCAAGAACAAAATCGTTTTGTTGTTTTTTTTGTTTATAATCGTTTATCACAGAAAAATTATAGTAAATGAGACTAAATGGAATAACGTTGTACAGATAATCCGACTACGAAAAATTGAATAACATCTTTCTTTATCGCATTTGTTCCTCGTAACAAACACCCACACTCATTTAGAGCTCGTAAGCTTTGTGGACACGTAAGTTGTCATGGACCCGCAGTATATAAGTACGTACTTTATTCCAAAACTTTCTAATTACATTGGTGTGAAATGTGTTTTACTGAATAATGGTTGAATTTGATTTTATAATACCATTTATGCAGGATGAAGTAATAGTTCAAACACAAAGTGACTGAATTTATATCTCGCGTGGTTGCTAGCTTAATTCTTAATTTCTACTACGAAATAATTTTATGTTAGACATTGTTTTGAGTTTAATACATCGTATGTAAGTAAAAAAAGTACATATTTGTTTGTATAACTGCAGATGTATAATAGATATGTAAGTAAAATATTAAAAACATCTTATTCGAAATATTATTACGAATTCAAACGTTTACTATAAGATGTTAGTCGGTCAAATCATAGGTGAAATTGAGTTTGTTCTAAGCTCGTAGCGCACAAAACCTGCTTATTTGCCAATTTATACTGGGTAGCTTGACGCCAGTGATAAATGTATCATGTCCCCTGCAGACGATGCGAAGAACGTGAATGAATGTTTTTTCTCTTGGTACGGATTATCGGAGGACCCGGCAAAGTCTAGAGCAAATGGGCGAATCTACCTCGACGTGGTGAATGTTAAATGATTATGCTATCCGTATAACAACGTAACAAATCTTCTCGTACCCAATTTTATATGGTACGTTAATAAGTATAATAGGATGTAAAGAATATGGGCACACTTCTAATATAATAAAAAAATATTGAAATACGGATTTGAAACATACGGCCCATATGTGCCAAAAAAATTCTCCAATTAGGCTAAAAAGTTTATGAAGTTGTACATTGCAATACATTCCAACGAATGTGCGCATATTTTATATTATTAGTAACATAGCTAAAATTAATCAAGATCAATTTGTTCAAAGAAAAAATCGAGCCTTTACTATAGCATTCACTATGTTATTATTCTGTCAACAGTCACCTTTGTTGTTATACCATGCAGAGTTGCAAGTTTGAAGAGCCATATATTCCTAAATTGTCAATGAACAACACTTGTGTTACATTTGCAGATTTTAATTGCGCTTGCGTTGCAGGTGAGACTGTCTATGACGGGCTATCGCTACACAGTCTCATATAATATGTTCCGTTGTTCAGATGTTTTTGGAACAATATCAGCATATATATATCACTAGCCATTTTGGCCATATTCTCGAGGTAATACTTGAAAAGGCCATGATTAGTAAATGAAGCCAGATTGTTTCTGTGTCTCTTTTGTATTGGTCCAGCAGAGATTAAGCCATAGCCAAGTGATAAACTTCTTTGAATATGTAATGTAACATATTCATGTATATACCTACTTTAACACATCTTTTGTTTCATCGTACCAGCATGGTTTTATTCGTGGACGGTCAATGGTAACTAATTTGGTTTCTCTGACACAAGCAATCTCTCAGGAGTTGGATAATAGAGGTTAAGTCGACGTAATTTACATGGACTTCAGTAGTTCTTTCGATAAAATAGGTCACGGAATGCTTCTTAAAAATCTGTTTTGTTTTGGATTTAGCCCATCTTTGCTTAAACTTTTGCAATCCTATTGAAATAACAGACGCAATTACGTCTTTTACAATGGTTTCAAATCATTTGAGTTTTGTCCGTCATCCGGAGTACCTCAATGCTCAAATTTTGCCCCTTTACTTTTTACTCTTTTTACGAATTACCTCCTTGACTTTTTCTCGTTCCTGCTTATGCGGACGACCTCAAAATATAGTCTTCTGTAAAGATTTGGAACGATGTCGATATAAGTATTTTATCAAAATGGTGTTGCAACTTCAGCTTCAAACCAGGAAGCCAACCAGCTTCATACCAGGAAATCAAGTCATATACCATCAACTTACTGCGTTGGAAATTTACAGCTCTCCATTGAAAAAGCGTTGCGTAGATTTCTAAAATCCATTTCCATTCTGGAATATATCCTCAACTACCTTAAGTTCAGGGTACCTACTCGGTTCATATGGAAGCTCTCTCCCCCTTACCTCCTTTCCTGTTTGAATTTTTTCACTCCCAGAATCTCCTCTCATTCTTCTCTCACCTTTTTTTACTCTTCTCTAGGACCAATATATGTACTTCAGAGTTCTCCACTGGTAGCGATGTCTGGGGCTGCGATTCTGCACTACGACGATATTTTCTTTTCTTCCTGATTCATTTAATAATTACTTGTAATTTTTTGTCCTTTATTTCCTGTTTGTTTATACATATATCGTACATGTTATCTACTAAATTAATTTGTATTATGTCCTATACCGTTGGACAAATATATCATATTATTATTATTATATTATTGAACTGGAACTGCAAATCTATTTTGCAAGACCATCGGTAGTCTTGTTGCTGTCACACCAAGCGTGGCTTGGAACCCACATCGGTTTCTTTATACTAGAGCTTTGAAGATGAATAAAGAGCCTTAATCTAGTATAAAATCAAAGATACACGCCCTTAGATCATTTAGTGCTGCTTGGCTCTCTGACAAAATGTACATGTGTGGACCCTACTAGCGTCTTTTCCAACATGTCTGGGTACACTATTCAATAGAAAGTATTTCCCCTAGAGAGATTGTTGGGCTTCTGTGGGACAACCACTAAACCTAGCATCTCGCCCCGCAGATGCATATTCTCTGTCACTGTTTTGGCTCGGTATCTATACCTCCGTACGAACGGGTTCTGTAGTTTAGGTTCTCTGGATTTCCAAGTAAACTTGGATGACCACTTCAAAATGCTTGTCAAAGTCAAATTTGGTGTCATATCATTTGTTTCCTTATTGTAAAATTTAGAGAAATCCTCCAGATTTGAGGACTGTGTTTCATACTAGTCTAATGGTGCCCATCACTACTTTACTCTTCCTCTGCCAGTGTAAGGATATCACATCCAGCAGGACCTCCGTTTCTGCGGTTGCATAGGTTTTAATTGTGACTGGATTTTCTACGCAAGCGTTGTTGCTATAATTTTGTAGCAGGATTTGTCGTTATCTTTCTTTAATTTTGGTCACCATACAAACGATTCGTGTGTAATCATAGGTGTAATTATAGCAGACATTAGTAGGTCAATAGGATCATCCTAATGTTCGGTCCTTAGGTTTTGCCAAATAAGCGATGGTAAATCCACCGTGCTTTAGAGTATCTTTCCAATGTTTTTAAATATGAGTAATCCAACAAAGTTTTGAATCTAAAAAGTTACCGAGATATTTTACCTCACTGGAGAGCTCTACTCGGGTTTCTATCAGTGTCAGTGCCGCAAGAGGCATCTATCTGAAGAACGCTTGTGGTTCATACATAAGTGGACATTTTGCAACAGTTATTATTTATTTCGCGTCCGTTTTTATTAATATAAATGATTTAAATACATTTAAATAAATATATGTACTACACAAACAACGGTTATATAAAATGTTCTTAACATATTTAGTCGTTTGTGTTTGGGTTAAACTATATAAATGGCGCAAGTACCGTACGCATTTACAGTGCATTTTGGGAGGTACTACAATGGCTCGGAAACTGTACTTCAAAGTTTTGTTGGTATGTTGCATTGAACTGTTGTATCTTAGAATTACTTGATTAAACAACTTTCATGCAATGCATGCATGTTTGCACTAGAACACGCACGTTATTTGCTTTAGAACACCTAAGAAACTGTTTCCATATAAAGTTCTAAATTAATCATATTCTAATATTTGTTCATGTGTGATAGAGTACTGTTTCATTTTATTGCTGTCGCTAGTGATTTTCTAAACCATCGGTACGTTAAGAAATTGATAGAACAAGCAGAGAAACAAATAATTGCCTTTATGATTAGTTCTCAGTCATCAGACCTTAAATTACTGTAAGTACACCCTGTAAGAAACGCTAGATAGATAGATCCAGTTTAACTAAACAAATAAATTTTAGAAGAATCACATATTCAGTAATTTAGAAAAACTAATTAGAATCAAATACAGATTTCTTCAAGCTATACAGGATATCTTCGCTTCAGATATGTACATATTTGTGTATTGTAGTATGAGAATGTATCAGAAAACAAGGAAACTGGTGTTATAACTTCTTCAGATGTAGAATTTTAGAACATACAGAAATTAGACTTCAAACCCTTATCTTTAACCCGTTTTTGCCCATTGTTCAGTAATGGAACATGCAAGTTTTTAGATGTTACGGCCAATTCACTGATTAGATACTCTTGTTTGTAGGTTACATGTTAATTAGATAAAGTGCATTTTGAATATTATAGTCTTAGTGCGCAATGTATTATTATGCGGAGAGACGATAGTGACACATTTCGTCCTACTGAGGACGGCATATTATAAAAAGTAAGCTTTTATTAGTACTTATTTTACGAGTTTTGGTTTCATTTTAACAGATATCTAAATTAAATAGATGAATAATTTACGCATAACTATCGTTTTGGCATTATTATATAAATGAACGACAATTTTAACAATTTTATTAACACGTTCCAATTTTGGAACAATGGACATGAAAGACTACAGGTAATTTTTCTGTATTCTAGATTTTATACAACTGAACAATTGGCACAATTATTGGAAAATGAGGATTTTTGGTAGGCAGACTTCGACCATAAACATTTGAGCATGCTTATTTTCCATGACACACTAGATAAGTATCGATGAATTGTGTGTGCATTTTTCAAAAAAGCCTAATTATCTCCGAAACTATCAATGTCAGGCATATGACTTATGGAGTGCAAAACATGCAAAATTAGACGCCGGACTCGGCCAAGTAATAAAATACAGCAGCCATTGGAAAAAAATTAAATTATAGTTTTTCAAAATTTGGAAAAGTCAACATGCCATGGTGAAATAATCACACATTGTAGGCAGCCGTTAGCGTGATCAAAACATACTCCAACATAAATATTCAGTGGATCTCTGGGTGCCAAAGTAGAACACTTATTCACTATCACCCACAGGATACCAAACTCTTGCTGTCGAAACGCGTTGGCAATTATTTGGTGTCCTGCGGGTGATAGTGAATTAGTGTTATACTCCAACATGTTAAACATATTATGAATTCTAAATTGATATTCGGAAAATCAAATCTTCTATTTTTGTTTGAATAAATGTCTTCTATAGCGATTTTTTTTAGAAAAAATCGAATACATAACTATAAAACACCCACATCGAATTGCAAAATTAAACTTGCAAAATTAACAATTAAATTGGTATCACGCTGTCAGTTTGTAAATGTTTGAAATTGAATTAATAATTTTTTGGGTTAAGAGGAAGAGCAGCTACTTATACAGTAGCTGATCTTAAACCTTTTGAGATGTAATTCGCTAATTATAATAACTTTTGTATTAATTAATTATTTCTCAATAAATTTGGTATTATTATTATTATTATTATTATTATTATTATTATTATTATTATTATTATTATTATTATTATTATTATTGTGCGTCGTTGTTGCGTTTCCACCCCTTACAACCATGGGGTAAACCAAATAAATTGCATTTTTAGTGTTGGTGAGAAAAATTGTAAAACAAATTTTATGTACCCCCTTTAAGGGGATGTATCTTAACAAGGGATGCTCCAATGAAGTTTCTTTATATGAAAGACCCTATCTCTTTTTCGATGAGGAATCACCCCCTGAAATGTTTTGCACTTATTTTGTTACACCCTGTATAGTAAAGATTTTAATTTATACTATTGTACTTTTTTGTAATAAACTTTTCTCTCTCTTACGATTTTTAATTAATATTGCCATAAAAGTTTATGCACCCTTTTATGCCCATAGTACCAATTTTTGAAAATGCTGTAATTTGCTTATAATTTCAGATTTTTCAAAACATGTATCATTTGTCTTTTCTTTCCACTAAAAATATGAATTCAAAAAGACACTAATTTATCAATAATTTTCAAAATAAGAAACTTGAGCGAAAACGAGTTAATATACATTTCCTGAAGTAGGATTTGATTTAACTTTCGACGTCTACTATAAATTAATTATTGAATTGTCAGTGCTTTGCGTACCTCTCAAAAAAATAAAAGTAGAGAATAGATACGCGATAAAATGTTGTATTCGGTTGAGTAAACCTCCAACTGAAACTTTTGAAATATTTAAAACTGCATATCCAGATAGTAGTGGGAAGGTGGATACCAAAAAGGATGACCGATTTCCAAAAAGCGAATCGAGTGAGAATTTGTCAGCAGTGGAAAAGGCAACTGCAACGTAATCCACAGTTTTTGAATTATGTGGCGACATATGATGAAAGTTGGTTTTATCAGTACGATATGGAACCATAACGGCACCCCAGGATCACAAAAGGCCAAAACTGTGAAAAGTGCAAGTAAAGTAATCACCTAATTTTTTTTTATACCGGGCTTTCAATAAACACTGAAACCCACGTGACCTCTTTTAGATATGCAACCCATTTAATAGTATGGTAATACATATTTTTTAAAATAAAAATCCTCCAGAAATTTTTATTTACATATATTGACAATTAAAATTTTACAGGTTAGGTTTATATTGTAAATAATCACATCTAAGCAACGACTGAAAGACACAAACAGAGACTTATAAAAACTGTCAAATCAAATATCGACTAGCAACTCAGGTTAGACCGGTTAGATAGCTTAGGGATATTTTTTGTTTTACCAACATATTATTTACGTCATCTTACGCTAGAGGTCACGTGGGTTTCGATTCTTATTGAAAACCCTTTAAATATGGCGTCATTTACGATCACATCATACATAAAAGACGTTCTGAGGAGCACTATTCTAATGTGTTTCGAGAAACCTTACAGGTAAAATGAAAGGGAAAATCGGTCGTTTTATCAAGGCCTTGATTGGACGCTGCATCACCACAATGCTGCGCCTCACAGATCAGCGATTTGTCAACGAACAATTAAGGAATTAGGGGTAGAAACTGTAGTTTTTGCACGCTTCTATCGAGGCATTGCTTTATGTGACTTTCTGAGGTCAAAAAAGAATTGAGAAATCGAAGATTTAAGTTGCACTTAGAACTCCAAAATGCTGTGATGGATGTATTAAACAGACTATCAACAAATGCTTTCTTCGAAAGTTAAAGTGGATAAAGCGATGGGATTAAATCTGACTATTTTCTGATACATCCTCGTATAATTGTCAATTTTCTAGCAGCTTTACATTCCTCTATTTATTATTCAATTCCTTTGAAAACGATAAAAGGCTCTAGACCTCCACTTGATTGTATTATATCGATATTCTTGAATAGTCTTACTTTATATAGATAA
Source organism: Popillia japonica (assembly GCA_004785975.1). NCBI lineage: Eukaryota > Metazoa > Arthropoda > Insecta > Coleoptera > Scarabaeidae > Popillia > Popillia japonica. Next base: position 8,692 of record ML219044.1, on the reverse strand, counting down.
TTAATGAATAATACACTTGGTCTAGAAATAGGTTGATTGTATTGTGTCAGCATAGGGCTAGTATACAATGATGCTTCAAAGACATAGCTAACATATGTACGTTGACATTTTCTTGAGGACATGGTACTTTTCAGAACATCTTCCCTGGTCTAATTCAACTTACATTATTCTAAACTTTTATGCTAAACAATTTACGTTGTATATGTACCTATAGTATAAAATTAGAATGTGGCATATGGTATAGTAATATTGATATAATAATTCTGAAGGCACTAAAGTGAAATAAATAGATTAGAGCGATGTTGGCGGAGTGGTAACGACAAACGGTGTTATACTTAGTAGGTTGATATTATACGATCATATCATCATGTAAAAGCATAATGCGCGCGGTGTTCCAAAATCATACTACATAAAAGATAATTACATTACACTCTACTTACGATTATGGGAGCCGGGTAACAAATGTTCCGCAATATTAAACTTCCTTACCTGGAACTAAAGGAAAACGTTTTAGTGAAATTTTCTTGTATACATTATCGGGGAAGTTATTCCAGCCGGTTGGCCGGTTAATTAAGGATGTGCAGAATGAAAAAGGGTCAGCGCTACCGCCAACGCATCGTATCGTCGTAAATACCGTCAGAAAATGACGGTTTCTACGGAAGCGGTATATAACGATTAAAACCCTTTCGGTACAATATATTACGTTATTATGTGAACGAATTGTATTTAGGAAAAGTAATTACAGCCCTTTAACGGTTTCATTTTCCAGCTACTAGAAAAACTAAAACGAAACATCTTGTGTGCAGCATATTTTCATGTAATAGCTACAGTTGATTCGTCTATTGATTTATTTACTGATGTATGCTACATTACATATATGCAATTATATACAAATTTACTTAAGGTTAAATATAAATCGATGACCTTATACTTCCGTGATAAAAAATGTAAAATAGACATTTGCTGTTTAAAATGTTCTTGAAAATACCTCTTATATGTGGTCCTAAAGCTAGAGAGTGTCTGGATTTACAGTATGCGCAAAAATATAAATAGAAACATGGGATAATCAATACTCAACGAAATTAACCATGTATTGCAGGATGTCTAAGTCTATATTTATATTTTAGACTCGGTGAATGAAATATGTATACGGGCCTAGAACTAAATACTTCGAAAACTTGGGAACCCAAGTATCTTCTAGACAGAAGTACATCCTATTGAAAGACATCTCCATTTCATACAAGAGATTATCATAATGTCTGATAGTGCAGCAGCTATCAGGGCGCTGAACTCCGATATTATCAGCTCCAAGATGTTTTGGGTGTGTCTAGATAATCTAAACGAGCTAAGCAAAGGATCCAGATAACTGTGCTCTGGGTTCCGTGACACACAGGAGTGAAAGGAAACGAGATAACAAACAATATCGCTTTTGTAGGACCAGAACCATTTTCCGGAACAAGTAGCAGTGTAATACTGGAGAAGCTCAAAACTAAAGTAGAGCAGAGAAAATCCAGGTACTGGGCGTCACTCCACGGTATGAGCCACTCTAAAACTCTTCTGGGAACATATAACCAAAAGAGATCTTCAGAATGTATCAAACTCAGTAAAAAGAATATTTGTATATTGACAGGGATTCTTTCAGGTTACGGCAAACTGAATGGGCCCCTAAGTAAGCTTGGAATGTCGAAAGAAGCCTAATGTAGATTTTGTGGGAACGAGGATGAAACATCTATCTTTTTTCAAACTGCTCTGCACCGTGCAAATCAGAGGCTTTGCACCTAGGAGCACATGGAATTGAAGAGGAAAAATTATTCCGATATCTTCTCGTTTTAAAAAGAATTGAACTAATCGGCCAGCTTAGATATCGCGAAAATAGGGAATAGATAGAAAGATCGATGTTTCAGGGCGCAGTGTATTATGACCATTGATCCCCAGTAATCCTAGAAGGTGCCCTCTAACTTTGCCCTCTTTATGAGGCTTAACGTCCTTGAGAGAGGCTCCTGTATGTAGCTTTGTGCTGTGGGATACTCTTTGCCCAAAATTAGAAACCTTGTCCTTGCCAAGCCTTCGCAGTGGCACAGTACATGGACTGGATTTTCTTCCTCCTCCTTGCAGAATCTGCATATAGCATCTTCCGCTAGGCCTATGTTGTACATATGCCTATTTAGTCTACAGTGACCTGTCAACAGACCTACTAGCATTCCGACGGTTTTCCTGTCTCTATCCAGCAGGTCTCTAGTGAATTCAGGCCTTTGTTCTTTTAGGAACTCCTTTGCCTGTCGTTGTCCTGATCTTTGCCACAATTCCCTGGACTTATTATGTATCTATTCCTTGGTGGACTTTCTGATTTGTGATTTGGTGGTACCGAAGCATGGGCCATGCGCGACGAATTGCTTCGACGAAATTTGTCTAGCCAGATCGGCTGCTGCCTCATTTCCCTTCAGGCCCTCGTGGCTGGGAAGGCCAAAATTAGTTCTCTTTTGGGAACCCACTTTGTTTAAGGCGTTAACGGAGTCCCAAACCAGTTGGGAGTCAAAACTTGCTATCAGTACATACATATATATCTACGTACATACAACAGTCATCCTATATTTCTTTTCGAAAACTTAACAAGAAGTGCTTAAGCCTTCTATAAAAAAGGACCTTTCCGACATTCACCTTGGTTGGAAGACGATCAAGGTCCAAATTCACAAGGCAGTTCACAAGAGAGTTGCCGAATCTCTCAATTCTTTCTAAAGTTTCAGTCGTAAGTTGGATACTGAATGATTTAAAGAATATCCTCTCCCAGTTGCTGGTTACAGACAAACCAAGGATGGTCAACTACGACGTTGTAAAGTTTCACATCATTTTATGTATGTCAGAATTTGCTGGATTTAATAAAAACAAGGATCAGATGATGATTGACGTCAATAAGTTCTACCCTTATTAATGGTGAATTCTTGTGAGATATAAGTGGATGTACCTTGCAGTGTTAAATTTAGGAGTTGTCCAATTGACGGTTGGACAAAGCGTGAGACGTAAGCTCAAAATCATCCCAAGGTATTTGATTAAAGGACTCTCTACAAGACTGTCTACCATGACATCTTCAGAGCGAGATTGTTGCGTTTTTGTTTTTCTAATTCTATTTTTTTTTCTAATTGTCACACACTTGCTGCTCAAGTTCTATTTGAAGTATCGTTCCAATGGTGTCGAGAACAGGTTGTGGTCGACGGCTCATCAGGCTCTCGTCTTTCCAGGTAATATAAAGAATAGTATCGTCAACGTATATGGGCGTCTCCACAATCAGAGTTCTTGACAGGACGGCTATGAAAATTAAGAGGAGAGTAGGACTACACAGACCCCCAACGGTTTCACAGAAAAAACGTCGCCTCCCTGTCTGATCTATTATAAAGGTTAAAGGGAATCAACATCATTATGGTACTCAGACCAAACGATAGCTTGTTATTGCCCCAACTAATTTAGCAGGACAGAATATAAGCGAAATTAAACACTAATTCTGCGAATTCTAGGCATAGCGACGATAGTTGCATATTTCCATATATCTATAGAAAATCCTAGTTGAAGGCTTGCGTTGATGATTTGGTCGAAGCTTTTGACAGCACTGGGAGACAGCTTCCTAAGGACAGTGTTGAAGAGAGGGAAGTAAAGCTGTACCTGTCACGGTTTAGTGGTTCTGATCCGCCTAATAATCTCCCCAATCATCGTTAAACAACTCGTGAGTGCATAGAGCACCTGCATACTGGCCTCCACTCTCGCCTGAAACTCAACGTCACTATCACTATCACTATCACTATCACTATCACAATCACTAGAATTGGTTTTCTGGAACGCCTGAAAATTGTTGGAATGTGTCGAATTAGTGTCCGCCTTCTCCATCGTATCATAAGGTATATTGTCTCGATTCTGGTGTGCCATAATACTATTTATTTTAGGAGACTTCGGCGGTTTTGCTCCTGAAATTTGTTGAGACCATTTGGTCAGCTCGTTGGATGTCAGAAGATCAAGGCTGTCAAGTTCGAAGCAGAATTGCTTCCAGATAACGTTGCGTTGATCATTGTGGGCTTCATTGTGCTGATCCGTGAACTGAAGTTAAAGGCCCACACAAAGAAATCCAGTTTGTTACTAATGACTTTTTGTGTTGTAATAACAAAATATATAACAAAGTCGGATTTTATTATTGTTAAAGAAATATACATAATTTATGAAAAACTTGTTTGCGTTTTATATCTTTGTCTATGGATAAAGGATTTTTGTCGACCAGCTTTGCTTTTCATTTAAATGTGTACGCGTAAACTCCAATTTAAAAAATTGTTTATTATTAAGATCTTGAAAATAGAGACAAAAGATTTTGGAGGATGCAGAAAAGTCGTAGAGAGCTTCCTCGCCACGCTGCGGTATTAAATACGAGGAAGTTATTTTCCGCTCGCATTATTTACATTATTTAAATTGTTCTTTTGCTCTTTTACGATTACTACGCTGCGAAAAAAGATTCAAATGACATCGACGAAAGCGCTGTGCTTTCGTTTCGTGCCGTTAGCAAGGGCACAGTCTGGCAGCTTTCTCGTCGACACAACGCTAAGCACATGTTATAACGGACGACGTTTTCTAAATTAAATTCTTTAATAGCACTGTCAAAAAGAAGTGTACGTGTGTAAGAAATGTTCTGCTGCATCTCGTGTTCGCGGTTCTCGTTCCCTTTAAACTCGTAGAAGCGACGTTATCGAGGCACAGAAGAGAGTTATATGTGCTCGCGATACGATCTTGGCGTTTCTGTGTTTAGTAGTACACAGTTGTGTATGCAACAGTAGGTCATTTTATTCGTCTGTGATTGTAGTACACATGCAAATCGCTTGTCGTTATCCATCAAGGTTTCAGGAAAGTAGGCAAATGTACAATTAAGTAAAGAATCTAGCATCTAGTTACACCAAATTATACTTAAAAAAAATCTTTTATTGCATTTTGTACTTTTTGTATATCTTAGATAACTAATGTATTGTATACAAACCTTACGATACAATTTAATTCTAATAGCAATATATCTTGAAAATATATTACGGTACCGATAGGATTGTACTGTTGAGGCATCAAGGCTTGGCGCAGTAGTCTAAACTAACTAACATCTAAATTTTCATGTAGTCAAAAGGTCATGTTACTTACTACATGTGTACTATCGAGGGCAAAAGAAATGCATCAAACTGCAATCAAACGCTCTATTGTGGGCTTTCCGTTCTGAATTGATATAGATATAAACATTACTAAGCAACTGCAATAAGCCCTATAGACGCAGGCTAAAGGGTAGCGAGCATTTAAAAGGATTTAAACGTAGCGAATAGTGAATTATTGGAAATGAATATGATGATTTTTTTTTGGGTATGAATTTCGATAATGCTATGTCGTGGGAGCTACACATGGACGATTTAGTTAAAAAACTTAATTCGGCGTTTATTGCCATTCTAAATTTGCGCAATAATGTAAACGTGGAGGTGCTGAAATCTTATTATTATGGCTATATTTATTCTAGAATAAAGTATTGTATACTTATTTGGGGCTCCTCGGCGAAATCAATTCGTGTCTTTAGGGCACAAAAACGAATAATTAGGTGTATGTTAGCGAAACCGGCTAACACACCATGTCATCCACTGTTCCAAGCATTGAAAATTCTTCCCATACCCGCTATATATTTGTTTGAACTTGGAGTATGGGCTCGACAAAATGTCAGGAATCTTGATAAAAACTCTACATACTACAGTAACATGACCACTAGGGGAGCTGATAATTTGCGTATACCTTGCCATAGGACTGCTCTGTTTGAAAGAGCTCCAGAATATCGAGCCATAAACGTGTATAATAAGTTGCCGGATGATATAAAAGCACAGACAAACTTAAATAACTACAAGAATGTTCTGAAAAATTATTTAGTTGATAAATGTTTCTATTCGTATGAAGAATTTCTCGAGGTAAAATAACTGGGTTAGTATGTAATGTAGTGAGAAGTATATCTATATATGTATGTATATATATATTTTTGACGTGTAAGATTTTTTTTTTACTGTGCTGTATTAATTAGTTTTAGCGTAAATTGTATTGACAATGCTGACATCATTTTTATGATCTATAGCAATAAACTATTATTATTATGATACTGAATTCAGGCAGAACGTAGATAAATTAATAAAAGAAAAAAGAATTATGATAAATTAGTCATTATTTTATCGTGCAAAATATTGATTAAATAATAATTATAAAAATTATAAAATTAGAAACTTTAATATTATTTTCTTAGCATTCGCTTAATGTTTTAATTGAAACAACACAAACTATACAATATGTCTTAAGATCTTATGTCTCAGATATACAATATATACATATACATATATATGTACATTTATACCATTAGTTTTCTTAAGAAGTTTTAATCGTTTTAATAATTACACCACTTACAGTAATTTTAAGGAGTTTAAGAATTTAAAGGAAGTAATAGTATTATAACACATAACAATTAACACTTCTGAACTAAATTAATTATAATTTTATAATCGAAAACTACTCAATCCTGAAGTAATTGGAAACTCATTATTTTACAAGATAAGTAAGAAGTTGTGTAATATAGATATTATATTATAAGTTATATAGCTTTAGCCCCAGAATTTTTAGTCGAATTTATTTGTGATTCAGTAGAATCACGTACACAAAATACATTGTCAAACAAGTTAGTAAATATAATATCTAATTATAAAAATAGAAATGGTAGTAAAAGCAAAAATAGATTATAATTATTTGACACGAATTAAATGTCAATTTCTTCCACTGACGAAGTCGTAACGAATACCTAATAAATTATTGAGGTTCTGGAATAAATGATCTTTAATCGAATTAATAAGCTTTAAATTCACCTAAAAGTAGAAAAATATCGGAACCGTGCTTATCTATGCACATATAGATTAGAAAAATACATTTATTATACTTATGTTTTAATAAATTAAAACTAAATTCATTATTTTGTGAATGCGTAAATATTAAAAAATAGAAATTTCTTTGAAATGCTACCTCATTTAAATCGTTTCTTAATAAGGCATCGGCATCGCAACTGAATCGCTTTATTATATTAAAAAGCATATTATTGAAAATTGACATGTGTAAAACATACATGCTTTATCCATATATAATAGCAAACAATATTTACTTTTGCCAAAGAAACARCTTGTGCTTACGAAATGTAGGTAGGAATTCTAATAGTCGGCATGACTTCTTAAAATAAAGAGTAAAAGCAACTATTGTCAATGTAATTATAATATACGTATCGCTTTACATTTCTTGCGAGTCTTTCTACCTCAAATTTACTTGCTAGGTATACGTCTCTAAATCTAATTACAGTCGCCCGGTGCGGATAGTCAAATGTGTTGAATACCTGCGGAAGACCATATCGCTTGAAGTCTGATTCATTACTTTAGCCCTCGATAGTACATACATAAATGGCTTGTGTCTATGTTGCAGACAACATTGGAATAAGCACTTTTATCTGAAAATCTCAATAACATGCTGGACAAACTGAATATGTAAACCAACTAATATGAGTAGTTGGCATGGAAGTTGCTCAGGTGGAGTATACATACAATAAGAAGCTTTATATTTTGAAATGTCAACTAAAAATATCTTACAACAAAACGCTACTATCAAAACTTATCGCTGTTACTACTTTCTAAATATAAAGGTAGCTTGCAAAGACGATGGAAAGTAGAATCTCGAATACGTTAGATGCCTCGCTACACAGACGTAAGAAGTTTTAACAGTGCTTTATTGCATTGATAACGAATTCTCCAGAGCTCATGCAAAAGTTTAGCATATATTTGCATATTTCCATGGATAAAACTGCATGTCATCACAACGACAGGTGCCGCAACGATACAATGGTATAAAAAATCCTCAGGAACTGGAAATTGTAACTATATAAAGAAACTATTTAAAGTGAAACAGCGAATACGACGCAATAATATGGCTGTAAGGTAAAGCGACAGTACTGTTATGTAAATAATGAAGTATGACGTGGTATATACAAAAGAAGAAGCTTTACGTCAATCTTAATAAGGTCCAACATATCTAATGTCTAACTATCATTGCTAATCCGTTTTATATACATCATTTGATTTGATTGCCCACTGGGTGCCAACCAGGTCTTTGCATCATACCCTCAACACCGTAGCCTATGGCCTATTGCATTATTCCTTGCAAAGTGAATTTATTTTTACAAACAGGTTATTTTCTTCTACTACGTTTATTAATCTGGAGGATAAATCTTTTTCCAGTAATCGTTTTTGTAAAATTGGTTGCTTCCTACAATGACAGCTCCCATGTAGTGCATTCAGTAAGTACTTCCATCACACCTGATGCTAAATGCTGATATGGCTGCCTCGTCATCTTTTCGTTCTGTACCTGTTCTTAAACGTTCTTCAACTCCACTGCATGTTTTTGCGATCCACTGAGCGACTGCACCACATTCTGCAGTCTAAGTTAACCCTAGACCCGATTCTGGTCCAGTGAGTATTGTTGCTGAAGCTTTTCTTGCAAGCTTGTTTGCTAATTCGTTGCCTAATATGCCTTTTTGTCCCGGCACACATACCAAAGTAAGTTATGTTTGGTCAAGATTCTTAGGTCTCCCAGACAATCCCATGCTAATTTCGAGGTTATCTGATGA